>JAADYH010000708.1:0-15584 GCA_023338125.1 Phytopythium aichiense | reverse complement strand
TGAACCATTCGCTTGGGCAAACGGCTGTGGCCGAGACGGTGGCACCGACCCTGCAGCGTGGTTGACAGCGTGAGATGGCGGGCCACCGTTCGCTGCCGCTCCATTCGCGTTGCTTGGACCCGTTCGAGCGAACAGCGGCGCATTGATGTGCACCATCGGGCTACTTCCGCCATGAGAGAACTTGCTGCGGCGCGAGCTGCGCTCCCGAATGGTCGCCGTGTGCTGCTGGAGCGCATGCTGTGCTAACAATGAAGGGTTAGCGCCTCATGCAACCGTAGCGATAGACTCGAGGGGACGTACGTGGAACTCCTTGGCGCTCTTGGCGCAGCGCGTCTTGAGCGACGAGCAGACGACGCTGAAGTGTGCCTGGTGCTGCTGCTGACCGCGCCCTCGCTGAGCATTTATCTCGTGCTGGAATGTCTGAATGTTCTTCTCGACCGCGGCAAGCTCGCGCTTGAGCACGTCCGTGAGCGTCGCGATCTGCGCGCTCGGGTCGTCGCCGATGATGGACTTCTTGCTCACGAGCTCCTGCAGCTCGCGCAGGCACAGCTCCTGCTGGCGCAGCTGGTCCGCGACCTGCTGCGAGCGCCGCGCGTCGCGTGACAGCGGCCGGTGGTGCGGCTGTGCCCGGCGCGCGCCCGTGTCGAACAGCACCGTGATCTTGACAAAGTCGCTCGTGCGGTCCGTCATGCTGCTTCTGCCTCTGCTCCTTCTCCTCTGGAGAAAAGAGAGTGAGTTAACTCAGCGCCGCTGCGGGTCGAAAAAGTCCGAGGGAGGGAAACAAGTGAGCGATCGCCGCGGGAGGCGCGCAGGGAGGACGCAGGAAGCCTTGGAAGCCGGGAGTGACCAACGTCCCGCTTCGCTGCTGCTGAGGTGCTGCCAGGTGGAAGCCCGATATTTGTCCCTATCTGTTATTACATCAGTGTAACAAACCAGATCGATAGTTACAAACTATATTCATTGTTGAAAACACAGTTACAACGACAACGTGACAATTCAGACCGTTTTCTCGCTCACAAAATTGAGTGCCTGCGGGAACGTCCGAGAAGGATGGCGCCGGGGGCGGAGGAAGCGGCGCTGCGCGCCAAGATCCAGGCCATGAAGAACCTGCTGGAGGCCAAGAAGAGGGGACAGGGCGCCCACGCCCCGCCTGGTGCTGGCTTTAGTCGCGGCGGCGCGTCACACCGTCCAAGGTGGGCGGCGAACTTCTCGTGGTCCGCGCCGCCCTCCGCTGCGTATTTCCACAAGCCCGCGGGCTCGGCCAGCGCCAACAAGGTGTGGAGAAGGGAGGGCGTAACATCTAGCGGTAGTGCAAGCCTTGCTACGAGCGCCAGCGGCGCGCGTTCGTCGGCGCGCGTGGCGAAGCCGAAGCCGTGGAAGCAGTCGGTGCGACCCCCGCTTCGTGTTGAGGCATTGCGTCATGTATGCTGGGGATGGAGGGCTTACCGGAGAGGAAATCATATCGATTGTGGTGGACACTGTGCGCTTAGCTCAAGGTCAACACCAAGACCTCCGCGAGGGCCATGCTCGTCAAGTACGTGCGGTCGTTACTCAGACTTCTCGGTAAACCGCTCGACTCCCTGCTCACTGGTTCTGTCGGGAGGTAGGCGCGCGCAGAACCGGATGCAGCTGCAGATCCTGAACCTCGAGGATGGCGAGTACGCCAAGGCTAACGGCGGGTTCAGCCTCGTGCGGGCTGGCGTCAAGAAAGTCGCCCCGGCGATCTCGACCGCGACCGCGACGACCAGTGTCGGAGCGGGAAGGAGTGAGTACTACGCAGAGCGGTGCGCACTCATCATCAGCCCAGACGCTCACACGATGAGGCCATGCCTTGCAGAAACCATCTCTGCTGGGGGAGTGCAGTACGTCGTGGCGCGAGGCGGCAAGTCGATCAAGCGGACGACTCTCCTGGGCAAGGGCAAGACCGCGACGGTGTCGTCGCGACCCATTTCCAGCAGGACCTTGACTAAAACGGGGGTTGCCAACGCCGCGTACGGTCCTTGGATCAAAGCCTGTTCTGCTCATGCCTCTGGATGCTGACCCGACGACCACTCACTGCTCGTTTGACGCTCGTAGGCTCCAGCGAGCCAAGGCGTCGATCCAGAAGGCGCGAGCGAGTCGGTTCGCTGCCAAGCGGGGCGTCGTGCGCACCGAGTACTGCCGCTTCTACAACCGCTTCGGCAAGTGTTGTGTCCATCCTCGGCTCTCTGGCTGGCACTGCTGCTGCTTCGTTTTGACTCGTGACACGTCTATCGGCTGGCTCCTGGCCTGCTGTTGGTCCGCTGCTTTGCTGTCCGTGCTGAACAGGTCACTGCAACAACAAGAACGACTGCAAGTTCATCCACGACAGTCGGCGCATCGCCATGTGCCGCAAGTTCCTCCGCAACGAGTGCACGGATCCGAACTGTTTGCTTTCGCACCAGAACGACGAGGTACTCTGCTCCAGCTCGGGCTGCTTACTGCTGGCAGTCTAACCCATGTGCGCTTCCCCGTGCGAGCAGAACAAGGTGCCCGTGTGCTCGCTGTTCCTCCGCGGCGCATGCACGCGGGAAGGTTGCAAGTACCGGCATATCAAAGTGAGCGCGACCGCGGGGGTCTGCGCCGATTTCGTCAAGGGCTACTGCTCGAAAGGCGCGGCGTGCCCTCTGCGGCATGAGCTACCCTCCAAGAAGCGCGCGTTCTTGGGTGTGCCGAAGCAGCAGCCGGTCTGGAGCAGCAACGCGCAGCCGCAGAGCGAGCCCAGCCCCACAGGTAAGTCCCTGACGCCTCGCGTAACGGATTCTGGCGCCGCGAACCCTGCTCAGAGGGCTGGACCGACCGGCGCGACGCCATCAACTGGG
Organism: Phytopythium aichiense; assembly: GCA_023338125.1. Classification (NCBI taxonomy): domain Eukaryota; phylum Oomycota; class Peronosporomycetes; order Pythiales; family Pythiaceae; genus Phytopythium; species Phytopythium aichiense. The sequence continues at coordinate 12,744 of JAADYH010000708.1, read as the reverse complement.
AGGGCGGCCGCGGTCCCAGCCTCGGCCAATGAGGAGCTGTCCATCCGACCCAACATCCGCTTCGTGCCGCGGCATGGCGCAGCCTTCTCGGCTCTCCTCGACGGCCTGTAGTGTGTGTGTTTGTCTTGGTTGTGATGCTGCATGTGTCTGAATAAAGCTCGATGCACCAAGGTGCCCCCGTGGAACCGACCATCATCATCATCTTGGTTGTGGCGTTGACTCGAGGAATTCTGTGGGATTGAAGTGAGCAGAGTTTTGTAAGAAACGGTATTTTCATCCATACTATAACCAGGTGAATCGACCAAAAACTTGTGCGGAAGCCGCTCAAAACTCATCGCGAATGGACATGCTCGAGGTGGTCGCGCGGACCAAAGGCGCCGCGGGCGTGCGCGTGTTCCTCCAAGGTCGGCTGTGGCTGCGACTAGTCCGAGCCAATACCCCGCTACATACCGCTGCTGCTACTTGCTGCTCGCTCTCACCCGCGCTGTTGGCGTGTGCTAAACAGACCGCCGACTGGACGTGCCGGAGATCTTGGACCAACTCGCCGAGCTCGTGCCGCTCCCACCGGTGGATGGAGGAGCAACCAACACGCCGCAGGAGTGGGGCGTGCGCCTCGAGCAGTGGGCGCTGCGCGCACAGCGGGAGCTGTGGAGCGCCGTGGCCAGCGCGTCCGCCACCAGCGTGCCGGTTTCCAGCGCGCATCGCCTTGCACGCGCGTTCCTGACCAGTGCAGCGCAGCGTCCATCGGACTCGGTCTGCGTGGCGCTGGCTCAAATGGTGGCAGTCAGGGGTGCAAACTGTGAGCTGATGCCGCTGCTAGCCAGCAGTGACAAGCCGGAGGCTCAGACTCACAGCACCGACGGCGAAAACTGTGGAGTGATGTGGGAGGAGATTGGGCGGCTGGGGTTCCACCGCGCAGTGTTCGGACGTGCAGAGCTGTCGTCTGATGATGATGAAGGCGAGGCCAGCGACCTTGAAGGCGACGGGGTATCCACACCGGCGGAGTGGCTGACTCAGGACACTCGAACACAAGGCTCACGAGCGGGGGAGTCGCTCGAGTCGGTCACAGCAGCCAAGAAGCCGCGTCTGATGGCACCACCCTCCTCTGCTGCTGATGGAGGGCCGAGCCTTGGTGTGTCCGTAGCAGAGTCAATCGATGAAGCGCCCTCGTTGCCGAAAGAGGTTCGTTGCCTTTCAGCCAGTGTCTGTGCGTCAACATCAGCTGGACTGATGGTGTATGTGCGTGGATATCGCCAACTGCAGCTGGAATCCCGAGCCGTGGCGGTTGCTAAGCCCTTAGCTCAACTTGCACGCACTGATCCGCAGCCAACGCGCGAGGCTATTGATGAGGCTGTCAACAAGGCAACTGCATTGCTGCTGGAGATCGTGAACGACGTCCACGCGACTCACACGACAAGCGAACATAATTTCAAGTCGTTGTGCGCACTCCTGCAGCTCGAAGCCACAAGCGACGAAGCCCTGTTTCATATTGCAACGTAAGTTGCCACCTCGAGCGTCTCGTCTACCGCTTCGATGAGTTGGGCTAATCCTGTTGATGATACTCTTTGTGTCAATGCGGCGCCAGCGCGTTGGTGGACTCCAGCTTCAGCTCTCGCTACGCATCCGTATTCATCGCCGCGAGCGTACTGCCCAAGATCCGGCGCGCGACTTCGGTGATCTCTCGCCTGCTGCTCCAAACTGCGCTGATGTTCGGCTCACGCTACGGCTCCATTCTCGTCGATTCGGTGCTACTGCCGTTGCTGGCTGGCGACGCTGCGAAGCGCATCAGACCACCTCAAGCAGAAGCCATCACCCGCATCCTTCGCGGCGAGAACGCCGTGCCTGCCACTTCGATCGATGACTTTGTGCGGCGAGCATTAGAAGCCGCAAATCCCTCGGCACGTGGAGGATTGCCGTCACAACTGACTCCGTCAGCGGTTGCCGACGCCAGCCCGCATCTGCTGACGAATGAATCGGCACTCCTGGTGTTTCAAAACGTGTTCAGCGGACGCCCAGCGCTGACTGAGGCAACCGTCGAGCAGTTTGTGGCAGCGTGCGAGCATGCGCTCGATGGTCCCGGTGGCGACAAGCTCCCAGGCTCACTCAAGTTCGCAACCGCAATCTTCACACTGATCTCGAAGTACCCGGAGCAGGTACGGAGTGTGCTGCGTGAGAGTCTTTGGACTCATTATGATTGTGCATTGATAACGACCTCCCATGTGTGTGTGTGCTGCTGATTGATGATAATGATAGTGTGCGCCGCATGTGGAGGCGCTGGAGTCCATCACGAAGCGACTGAGCTCTCTCATGGCAAAGACAACGATGCGGTTCCTTCAGAAGCTCAAGAAGTAAGCACCAAACGCATCTCTATTGAGGAACCGTCCGCTTTTCACAGTTGTAGAACTTGCCAAGCCGGTAATTGGTGAGGACTTGGCGCGCAGCCGGAGGGTGGTTGGCGATCACCGAGGCGCAGTCTTTGCCCTTCTGCGCGGCTTCAAGCAGGACTTGGGCACCTCCAGGGTGGGAGCCCAGCAAGTCTGTGACGTCGTACACGTCGCCATCGACAAGCACCCAGCACGAACGCGGCGTCTGGTGCCTGCGCAGCTCACACGACGAGTACTGACGCTGCTCCATGGACTTGGGAGCCGCTGGCTGCGCTCGGTCGGAAGGCCGCCTCATTTGTCGCTGGTCGCCGCAGACCACAGCGGACCCTCCAAAGGCAAGACGCAGCTGGTACTCCTTCTCAGCGCAGAAGAAACACTTGTTGTTGGCGCACACGTCGTTGCATCCGATACACGCGTCGCAGGTGTGAGCAACCGCGCGTCTCGAGGCCGTTGGTGGCGTCGGGTCGGCACTTCCCTGATGTCCGATCATACTCTCGGTTGGAAAGAGTTCTCCCGCTGGCTGATCTTCTTCGAGTTGATTGTCAGATGGTGCTGGGCGTGACACTGATGGAGGAGCCAGGTCACTGATCTTGACAATCGACGGAGTTGAAGACACCGAATGGCGACGGCGCTTTGATATGTTGCTGCGCGTGACGGCATGTCCGGAGTCGACCCTGCAGCAGTGCAAGCTGCCGTCACTACTTTTCTCAACTGAGCTGCGCTCTCGTGAGCCGCATAGTTCACCTCGGTCGATCCTCGAGAAGGAGTTGCGCAACGAGCTTTCATACATGCTCTGTCTCCGTTGGCGGCGGTTGCCTCGCTGACCAGGACTTCTTGTGAGTTGTGAGTCGCTGCTCTCATCCTCCACGAGGTGCTCCAACGTCAGTGGGTCGTCAATGAAGCAATGTTCTTGGCGCCGACTTGAGTTACCAGCGTCTCGAAGTTGGAGCTCGCACTCGCGTCGGTAGCTCAGCAGCACTTCGGTCATGTTATCGCTGGTCGTTTGCTGGCTGAGGGTCGAAAGCGGCGCGAGGATCGTGTGCTGCGCACGGAATAAGCGCGATCGGTGCTCCACTGGGTGTTTCTTGCGTTCGTACTCTGCTAAGAACGTCTTCAAATGACTCAGCGCAGCTTCTCGGCTGTTGAGATCGCTGTCGCTCTCGTATCCCACACAATCGTTGGTTCCTTGGTTGGAGGCGTTGGACGACACAGCTGCGATGGAGTTCCGTCGCTTTTCCCGACGTCCGCGACGATCCTCTCGCGCGGCTTGTGAGTCGTGATCACCAACAGCAGCGACGGTAACAACGCTATTACGACGCTTCGTGTGTGGTGCGTTGCCATTGAAGTGCGCGACGAGGAACTTGGCGAGTGCGACTGACGTCTCAACTGTGCGCGTAAGTCGCATGTCCACAACCGAGTCCGTGATGAACCGATGCTTCCGGAGAAGTTTCTCAGCGAGAACCGCGGTCTGCCTGGCTGCAGGGATATCGTCGCCCTCGTCAGCCCCACTGATCAATTGACGGTGGTGTCGTCGAGGATGAAGGTGTCGGCGGCGACTAACGGATGATCGCTGCTGTCGTTCCGCGCGTGCAAGGTGCATCATCACTTTCTGGAGCGTGAGCAACGCATCGAAGTGCACGATGTTCATGTTGGCACCAACGCGCGCCTCGCTTGTCTGGAGCGTTGGCAGCTCGTGCGTCTCTCTGCTGTTCCTCTCTCCTTTGTTGGTGCTGGGGTCACTGTAGTAGTGAGTGATATTGTCTTCGTCTTGCATCCAGTAACCGGAGTGCACAGCTGATTCGCCAAAGGAGCTCGGGAGCAGATCCACAACTGCGAGCTGGATTTCCTTCTGTTGGACGAAATACTGCACAACCTTCGTCCGCTGGTCGTTCGGCATGTTGATCGGCACTTTTGACGCAGTCGCACCAGTCGCACCAGCGGTTGTGCTCATCGCGACCGTCAGGGCCATTCGCGCGATCTTCTCCGTATCGAAGAATGACTGGAGGAGCTTGAGGCACCAGTAGCATGTGAGCGAGTCTTGCTGCACTAGAAGCTCCTGCGTCGCATCCACGACACGATGGATCTTCAGCAGCACAACACAGATGGGTTAGCTCGCGCGGGTGTGGCGACGTCTATGACAATGGTCCTTACCATTCCGTTGGAGAGGAACGCGCCAGGGAGACTTGCAAGACGCGTCAGCGCCTGCAGAGTGACGACAACGTGAACATTCGTCACCTCTCCGTGCTTGCGCATCGCGTTCACGAGGGTGACCAGGTGCTCAATCACGACTTCGATCGCTTTGAGCAGCGTCTCGTGGTTGCAGTGAACGCTCATTAGGTCTCCGAAGTGAAGGTTGGCGTTCAGCTCCTCCATGGCCTCTCGAATGCTGAGGTTGTCGTTCATGGATACTCCCGTGTTGTCCATCGAGTGCCGAGCGACCCCGTCACCCTTGTCAAGCAGCCGCTTGCGATCGCGCACTCTGCGCTGGAACCAGCCACCAACCTGGCGACCAGCTCCTTCTCCACTTGAGTCGTCTTCCAAGCTGCTCGTGCGCTCCGGTGCATCGCCAGTCGATCGACGGGTCCTCGCGGTCGAGTCCACTCCACCGCTCGGTGTTCGGCGGATCGCGGTCGTGTTATTCCCGGTGCCAACAAGGCCGAACCGAGCGTCCGTCTGAATAAGCCGCCGCAACAGGAATGTCTCAATCGACATGCTTGTCACTGGAAGTACAAGACGAGTGCCCCCAGACCCATAGCTATCGGCTGTGTGAGGATGGAAGAAGCGGGTGCGGTCGAACTCTCCGCTACTCACCGGGACGAGTGGCAGTCCAGCCTCGCGGCGGCCGAGCAGCAACAACGTGATGAGCTGGTCACGCGCGTCCATCCTCACGGCCAGAGATTCCTCCCGCGCAAACTCAAACACGACGCGCTTGGGGTCCCAATCGGGCCGCACAATGGCCAATAATGCGGTGAAAGGCCACGAGATGACCGTGCGCATGGATCGATGCACCTCCACGAGCGCGTCACCCTGCACGATGAGTTGGATTGTCTTGAACGTCGTACTTGTTGAGCTTCCCGCGTCCGTCGCGAAGTTGACAACCTTCTTGACCTCGAAGCGCACCAGCGATGGCTGGCTTAGGATCTCGTTGTTGCGCTTGCGCAGCACCGGGATGGACATGGCTGCCAGCTTGTTGCCGCTCGGCTGACGCAACTTCACACCGACAGCATCTGCAGCTGCAACAATCTCTTCCACACACGTGTCGCGCTCGATGCAGAGGAAGAGCCGCTCCTGGAAAGCAGTGGCGAGCACCATCCCTTCCGAGTGGTTCGGTGTTGCGCATACGCGCTCGAGATAGAGGAAGGGTAGCGTCTGCACCCTCCGCCCGCAGTCGTCCAGCAGAAGCACGCCGCACACGGTCACCTGCAGCAAGAAGAGCTTGTAGCTCGCGTTCGCGTACTGCTCAATGCACCGGTAGTAGAGCTGTGGCGCAGACTCTCGAGCCTGCGCGGCTGCGAGCTGGAAGCGCAGTGGCTGGAAGCGGTACTGGCGTCGGAGGCGCGCGAGCAGCACGAGCAAGTGCCGGCACGCGGCGCACTGAAACCGCAGCCTTGCCGACCGGAAGCGCGTCTTCTCGAGCCGGATGATGAACTGGTCCGGGTTGGTGCCGGCCTCGACGTCCTCGATCTCGGACCACTCCCACTGGTTGGTGCACTGGAATGTCTCGGGGTTGTACGTGGACAAGGTGGAGGCCGTGACGACCACCACGCGCGGGTAGGCCGCCCACCAGGTCACCTTGGTGGCCATATACTGCGCGATGACGCGCTCGCTGCCTGTGGTGCCACCCACCATGGTGCAGGGCAGTTGTTTGTCGGCGCAGTTGCAGTCCGGACCAGCGAGCTGGAGACTGATCGAGAAGGCGAGAGCAGCGGAGAGCTCGCTCAGCGACCAACGCCGAGCTTAGGCGAAACGAGCATCCGTGGGTTTTGCGTGACGGTTTTGATGCGACCGGGGCGTTGCTTGCGTCAGTCCGCCATGAGCGAACTGACCCGACGTGTCGAGCAGTGAGTGAACGCGGTCACGACGAGTGAGCGCGTTGGATGCGATGGTTTCGCGTCCGTTTGGCCGATCCTTTGGCTTGATGGACGCTGGAGCAGTGCAGTCCGGTCCCAGGCAGACCGTTCACATGCAGCACCGAGGCGACCAAGCGGCGCGCGTGGTGGGCCCGGAAACGGCAGTCTCTGAATGTTCATTGATTGATCAGAGCAAGCTTCAGTTTCGCCAGGTCTGACATGCTGCAGAAGGAGGAATTTTCACTGCGATCGAGTGAAAGTTGAGCCATCGCCAACAGGAAATGCCCGTGGAGCAGCACTCCCTGACGTGAAAATCGGGGAAAACGCGTCAATTTTCACGCTGAGGCGAGGAAAGATGAAGCCAAGTGGTGCGTCCTTTCGAGAGTGACCAATGGTGACGTCGTCAGCGTCACCTCCTCGCAATTTCCAAAACCAGCGATGAATCAAACTGGTTCGTACCGTTTTGCGGTTGATTCGTCTTTTCAATCACAGTCTCTGATTGTGTGTCGCCGCGGCATTGACAAGCGATGGCGGCGATCGACGAGGTGGACGCCTCGGCGCTGAGCTACGACGCCTTCTGTGCGCGCTACATGACCGCCAACCGGCCGGTGCTTCTGCGCAATGTGGCGGCGCGCTGGTTCCCGCAGGCGGCGCAGTGGACGCGGCCGGTGGAGCCAGCGGACGGCGAGCGGGAGGCGCGGACGGTGCTGGACCACGCCTTCCTGCGCGAGAAGTATGGGCATGCAACAGTGCCGGTGCGGCCAAGGACTGCCGTTGGAATGTCAACGGTGTTTTGGAATTGAATGGTGGTGGTCATGGGCGCAGGTGGTGGATGGGGACGTGGTCGAGTACGGGGCGGAGGCGCGCAGCACTATGACGTTCGGTGGGTGGCTCGCGTTGAAGCAAAGGCATGGGCGGACGACACGCGTTTGCGGCTGCTAATGCGTTTGGAGTATGACAGGAGAATACCTGGACTTGCTGGAGCACAAGCGCGCGGGCAAGCGGTACCTGAAGGACTGGCATTTTGTGCACGCGTTCAGCCAAGCGGAGCTGTACTCGTGGGTCGCTCGGCGGACGTCAGCCACTTCTTGTTGCTTTTCGCCGCTCTGACTGCTGTTGCGGCGTCTGACGATACCACAGGACGCCCGAGTTCTTCCAAGATGACTGGCTAAACTGGTGGTGGGACAAGAAGGAGAGCAGCCAAGACGACTACCGCTTCGTCTACATCGGTGCGTGCACTGCTAAAGCTCACGTGGGACTCGGCAGGGATCCGACAGCTCTCTTGATCGCCTCTTGCGCAGGACCTGCTGGGAGCTGGACTCCACTGCACCATGACGTCTTCCGCTCGTACAGGTCGGTATTATCATGCTGCAGCACAAGAAACGCTCGCTGTGGTGACAAAGGAACCCCATTTTCAACGAGTGCAGCTGGTCAGTCAATGTGTGCGGGCGCAAGCAATGGATCTTCTTCCACCCCGACGATGTACGAAGCGTCCACGCCTCATGGGAGTGCTGATCGAGTCGCTGACACGAGTGATGTCGTCCTCAACACAGGAGCCAAAGCTCATGGACGCATTTGGAAGATTCGCGATCCCAGATGTGGCCAGTGGTGATATCGACGAGAGAAAATTCCCACAAGTGCATGAGGCCACGCCAATGTACGTCGTTCAAGAGGCTGGCGACGCCATCTTCGTGCCCAGCGGGTGGTACCACCAAGTGACCAACTTGGAAGACACCATGTCCATCAACCACAACTGGTTCAACGGCTACAACGTGCGGGAGCTCTGGAGGTTCTTCCAGCGTGAGTACGCCGCCGTCGAGGCAGAGCTAGAGGATCTGAAAGAGCTCGGGCTGGACGGGAGGGAGTTCCGCGACCAGTGCCAGGTCGTCATGAACGCCAACACGGGCATCAACTACGTCGAGTTCCAAGCTCTGCTGGACGCGAAGGAGCGCGATCTTTCCGCCCGACTCGCGGCAATTGGCGGCGACTCCATGTCTGTTTCGCGGCGAGACATGATGGTCAAGCACCTCAAAACGGTTCGTTTACTGCAGCACTTGCACAGCTCCCGATGGCGATGCATGTGGTCTGACGTGCTGTTGGCTTGATGGGACGTCACAGACTCGCGGCATTCTACACGAACTTGCAGCCTATTTCGGCTCAGAGTAGGAACGAGACGGTCGACGTCGCTGGCATCGCACGCAATTTTGCGTCTGCGTTGTTGTCAAGATCCAGTGTCATTGCCAAAAAGGTCTACCTTGCATGTATGAAGCACCATGATTGAAAGACCTTCGTCCTGTGCTCCCACGGCTGGGCAAACTCGAAAGCAGCTCGAGGAATCCACCGGTATAGTGAACTCGCCACCTTCGTTTCATTCTTTAGATCGTGTCCATCCATGATGTTGGTGAGAGAGAGAGAGAGCGGAGGAAGACGTGAGCCATCCGAAGGCAAGTTGATCGTGACGTCCGTGATGGCTCATCCGTTGATACTTGCCCGGATCACATTTATGCCGAATCATCGTTCTTCATGGTCTCTTTTCAGCCAATCACATGATGATCAGCCACTGAAGACGTCGAAAGCCGCAGACTCGTGATGAGCATGATGGAAATGGATGACGTGGAGCTGGAGGCGCTCGCTCTCGCTGCGATCCCGGGCGAGTGGAGCGGCAGCGTCACGGAACTCGAGCGGCCCTCGCCTCTGGGCGGCGTGTCCGACCTCTCGACTGCCTTCAGCGTCGGCTGCGGCGGCTCCGTGTCGAGCTCCAGCACGATGACGGCTGCAGCTCAAGCAAGACTGCATCCGGCCAGCAAGCGGCGGCGCACCAAGCAGAAGGACCCGAACCGGGCGCGTAACGAGCGCCGACTGGAGCTGGCACACCTGCGACAGCAGGCGGAGGAGCTTGAGGGCCGCCTGGGGAGGCTCAAGAGCGGCGCGCCACGCGTCGAGCACTCGGTGAGCGACCCGCCGTCCGAGTGCGTCGTGGAGGCGTGGCGAGGCATCGCGGACGACTTGGCAAGCGAGCGCCAACGCACCGAGCGAGAGAACATTCGACTGCGTCTGCTGGTCGACAGCCACGCCAAGATGACGAGCCAGCTGAAGCGCATCGTGATGCCCAAGAAGCCGCTCTATGCGCGATCGGACGCAGCGTACCTGGCCGAGAACCCAGCGTTCGACGAGGCTTCCAGGGCTCTAGCCATCACTAACAGCACTGTGGATGGTGAGGGCTCGCGCACGAATGAACGTGCTGCTGGGAGGAGCAACAGGCCCCACGAGCCGCTCTCCCGGACGTTCACGAATGTCACGCACGCGGACGAAGCGTCGGCGCGCCTGGACGCTCGGATGATCGACTTGTTACTGCGCAGAGTGTCACTCGCGCGGGAGGAGATCGACGACATCTTCGCTGCAAATGGACTCGCAGCGACGGAGAAGGCGTACCGGAGTGCGAGGGTGGAGCAGGACGAGTCGAGCGGCGTCAACATGGAGCTCGTGGCGAGCATCGTGATGCCGCACGACCTCGAGGCGACACAACGAGTCGTTTGGGAGCACTTTGGCCGCACACTGCCTCACATGCCGGACAGGACGTTCTTCCAGTACCACGACAAGATCAAGGTGTGTTTGACAAGCTGCTATGGGCTGCTTCTATCGATCTTACGCCTCCACTGACCAAATGGATTGCGGCTGCAGGATATCGACTTGATGGACCCTGAAGATACGGACGTCGCGACGTACAGCCTCGAGCTCGCCAACAGCTTTGTCACGTCCAAGTTCGACGAGTGGAGAGTCATGCGGCGGTTTGTCTTGCCCGATCGAGTCATCATCATCTTCTGCCTCTTGGCCGAGACGACCGAGTTCGCGTCCGATCCGGTGGAGGGTATCCAGGTCCTCGAGCAAGCGTACATTGTGTTGCGGCGGCCAGGCAGCAGCATTTTCGACGACAGCGGTTATACGCTCATGCAGACATGCTACCATGTACAACCCGTCGTGAACAAGCCAAGCGCGAAGTCAGAGCGCACGCTCGCGCAACTTACAGATTTCCTGTTCGCTTTTGTCGCGGGGACGATCAGTGTGAACCACCAAATGATCGAGAGAGAGTTGGAACGGAGGGCAGAATAAAACGACAGGAACCAGCATGAACCGCTGGTAGCCTTTCCATTGGGATGCGACTGTCAAGGTCATGCCAGAGACGCTGTCGTCAATCCATGTGAACGTTCCGCTTGCTTTGAGCGGTCTGTCGTCACATGGGCGGAGCTGGATGGCGACGACCCGGACAAGGGAGTGGACTCACGACAAGCCACGACGTCGTGCGCTGGTCGAAAAGGAGTTTTATCGGTGCCTCTCGCTGCAAGGCGGGCTCTCTTATGCTTCAGCTTGAGCTTGCCTGAGCCCAGACTCCAGTGCAAAGTGTTCGTGGCCATGCATGCGACGTGTGAGAATTGCATCAGTGCAAAACAACCACTATTACGAAAACACAAATATAGGCGGCATTTCTCACAAGCTGACATATAGAGCCACTCATTGTGACTCACCAGCTGACAGTCGAGTCAAAAGCCGAACGCTGGGCGGCCTGCAATCGCGATGACGGAAGACGAGAGTGCCGCGGAGCGGGCGCTGGAGGCGGCGCTGAGCTTCCTGGACGACTACGAGGCCATCGCGGCCGAGTGGCTGTTGCCCGCAGACCCAAACGCGGCGGCCGGACCTGTGCTTGACGGGGGCGAACACCTCGTTGGCGCTGGTCTCAGCAGCGGTGCCGATTCGGCTGGTGGTGCTTCTCGGCCAGCTCCCAGACGGCAGCGCAAGCCTAATCACCGAGAGGTGACTAGTCTGTCCGTTCATAGAGGTGGAAGGGCGGAGGGTGGCACGCGCAACTCAAACCGCGCACGGGATGAGCGCAAGTACGAGCTCATCTACTTGCGGCGAAATGTTGACGAGCTCGAGGCGCGGCTGCGTGAAATCCGAGGCCGCGCCAAGCCGGCGTCGTGCAACTCTCGTGCTCCTGCTCGATTTGGGGGAGTTCTTGACGCGTCACCATCGACTTATCTTGCTGGTTGTCAAGGTTCGCGGACGTGGAAAGAGATGGCTCGGCGGCTCGGGCGAAGTCCGAGAAGGAGAACATCCGCCTGCGACTGCTCGTGGACAGACAGCTCAAGACGGCCAAGCGTGTCGAGAAGGTAGTGCTGCGAACGCAGGGTGCGAAGATCAAGAGTTCGAGTCCACATCCTGCGAGAGCTTCGGAGGATGCAACCGCTTCCGTCGGAGTCACAGGTGGTGGCGGCCCTCGAGGACACAGACGCAGCCTTCTGATGGACATGTTGCCGAATCCTGTTCTCTTCGAGTCCACGGAGCAAACGTTCGACATGCTATTGCAAGCAGCAGAGATTGTGAGGGATGAGGTGGACACGATTTTCCGTGCGAACGGGCTCTCTGCGATCGTTAGCGCATACCACAGCGCTAGAGTGACGCAAGACGCAACCAACGGCAAAGTGATGGAGTTCATGTCCAGCAAACTGCTCAAGTCGGACATGAGCATTGTCCATCAAGTCGCATGGCGCCACTTTGCGTATTCCCAGCCCCAAATGCCGTACCGCACCTTGTCGGAGTTCCACGATGAAGGCAAGGTAAACAGTTCCACGCAGCCCCTTATTGCCTTTCCATGGTGCTGCTGACACTTCCAGTGACATGACCCTCGCAGAACCTGGAAGATATGAACGCCACTTCGTATGGCATCGAGTTATCCAACGGCCTTGAGCTCGTGAAGTTGGACGAGTGGCGCGTGCTCCGCCGCTTCGTGGACGGAAATCGCGTCGTTCTGGTCTTGTGCACCCTCGCCGAGCTGACCGAGTTCGATGGTGTACCCGTGAAGGGGATTCGTGTGCTCGAGCGCGCGTTTGTTGTCTTGCGGCCTTCACCGAGTGACAGCCCTGAGTGCAGAAGCACGTTGATGCAGACATGTTACCGATCACAGCCGACAAAGTATCAGGACACCCACGGGTTGGAGGAGACGCTCGGAGCACTGACAGACTTCCTGTTCGCTTACATCGCCGGCACCGTCAGCGTGAACAACCGAATGATCGAAAAAGCGCTTCGTGTACAGGCCGCCCAGTCATAGACAGACGCCTCGTTGTCTCCACAGCCAAGCAAACGTCGAGTCGGCCCAGGGGGAGCTGCTCAAGCTGTTTAACATGGTTCAGGGCAACCGGTCGCTCATCCTCAAGATCTTCCTCGTGCTGCTGCTCGTCATCTTCCTCTTCGTCGTGGTCTTTTGAAGCGATAAACAGGAGGATCCCTCCAATAGA
>JAADYH010000707.1:0-15586 GCA_023338125.1 Phytopythium aichiense | reverse complement strand
CCTCCTGCGACAATGAGAGCGCCAGTGGTGGTGGATGTGGAGGCGGTGGTATCTTGGAGATTGACCACACCGCCCACATAGGCGTTCTTGGCAATGCCGACGCCGCCTGTCACGGTGAGCGCTCCCGATGAAGTTGACGCGGAGACAATTGTTCCTCCGACGTTGAGGTTCTCGGCGATGCCTGCGCCTCCAGCGACGGTGAGCGCACCCGTGGTGGATGATGTCGATGTCGTGGTGCCGCCGACATGTAGACTTTTGGCGATGCCTGCGCCTCCCGCAACGATGAGTGCTCCGTCGGTGGAGGCTGTTGAGTCGGTGGTGAGCTCGACCTTGAGCAAGCCGGCGACGTACGCGTTCTTGGCGATGCCGACACCGCCTGCAACTGTAAGTGCTCCCGATGTCGAAGTTGTGGATGGCGTTGTCTCCAAAATTCGAACGTTGCCGGACGATACGGTCATACCTCCGTCGTTGACGGTGAGTCCTCCAGCAATGTACCCTCCGTCTGCGTTGACAGCGAGCCCTCCAGCAGTGATTGTGGCTCCACCTGCCGATATCAAGAGCCCTCCCTTTGTGATGGTGGTTTTTCCAGTCCCAAGGACAGAAAACAGCTCTCCAGTGGCACCATCCGCTTTCAGCAAATAGTATCCAGTGTCGAATGGATCTGGCGTCGAAGCAGTGATATGCAACGCGCTCCCTGTGTAAGCAGTGCTCGTTGTAGCCACAATGAGCCCATCTTGGGTGTCCGATATCCTTTTGATCGTAGCCCCGCCGTCTTGAACGGTCAGTCCACCGGCATCGATCGTCTCGCCACCGTCTTTAATGTGCAAGCCTCCCGCTTCGATGGTTTGACCCATGGCCGTCACATACAGTCCTCCACCGACGATTGTTGCTCCGCCAGCCTTGACAAGCAGTCCGCCATGGTTGATCGTGGTCAGTCCAGTGTTGTCAATCGTTACCATCGTCACGGCACCAACGATGGTCTTGAAAAGCTTATGGAGTTGCGACGACGTCGTCTGGATCGATAACGCGTCGCCAGTAAATGCGCCTGATGTGGGCTTCACCAGCAACGCTTCATTGACTAGATCAGAGTTGTAAATCTTGGCGCCACCAGCTCCGTTGACAACAAGACCGCCGTTGGCGATCGTTGTCTTCCCTGACGCTTCAACGGTGAATGCGTCAAACCCATTGGCGTTTGCGTCGATCAGCACGAAATCCAAGTTCGGATACTGAGACGGGGTCGGGGTGTCAAGAGTCAACAGGGACCCCGTGAAGGCTCCGTTTGCGTTCTTGACTGTTAGCACCGAGGCGGCAGCTTGATTGTCATTCACCGTGGCCCCTCCAGTCTGCACGAGAAGCCCTCCACGATGAACAGTAGTCAACCCATCGCCCCGGACGTCAAACATCGCTGTTGTAGTGCCTGAGGTCTTGGCTTCGAACAGCATAAACTGCGTCGAAGCCGCCTTAGCAGTCTGCACGCGCAGTGCTGATCCAGTAAAGGCCGTATTGGAATTCACGATATCGACGGTTGCACCAGTCAGACTGGTACTCGTGATGGTCGATCCGCCATCCACCACGTTGAGGCCTAACGTGGTGATTGTGACCCCTGCTTGGACGCGAAGCGAGCCAGTCGAGATCTCCATGTTTCCTTGAAGCAGCTTGGTGTCTCCAACCCCATTCATCGTCAGGATCGGGTTCGTAGACGACTCGATGTAGATGAAGTTAAAGTCAGCAGCCGATCCCTTTGCAGTCTTGAGGTGGAGAACGTTGCCGACGTATGTCAACCCTTGCGGGCTCACCATGAACCCGTCGTTGTCGTCGATGCTGTCCGGGATATTGGATGGCTGGTGGCAGTCGGCTCCTTTGAAGTCCGCATAGCAAACGCACAGTCCGGACGAGAAGTCGCAAAGACCGCGGTTCGAGCAGTACTGGTGTTCTGGATCCAAGGTCACGCAAGATAGCACAATCGGTTAGCCGCATTGAACTCTCGTTGGCAACGAGTCGTCGCATGCTTCAGATTGCCTCACCGGTGACATTCGTGGCAACGACATCGGCAATCGCGCAGGTTGGACTGTTTGCGCTGGTGATGCCGCTGATGTCGCACGTGAAGCTCGTGAGCGGTGGATTTCCAAAGTGGAAGAGCAAGTTGTTCTCTCCATCCATGTGCGTCCACTCCGTGAACGCGATCGTGTACACAGCCCCCTTAGTGGTCGCGTCTTGTCCTGAAATGGCACACGTGGCTCGGCGCACGCTGCGCATCTTCTCAAACGCGCTGATGCAGGACGCTGCACTGTTGTCATCGACGCTTGCGCTCAGGGTCGCAGCCTCGCCGTTGAAGTTGATCCGGACAACCCCAGAGAGAGCCGCCCCCGTGCCACCCACAGTGATCGCGATGGTTCGATTCCCCTGCCCAGTCGTTAGCGGGTCGTCGTGTTTGGGACACATCTCTGCGTGTTCGATAGTACCACAATGCGTCAGCCTCCTCCACTAGCAGAGCGTGACTACCCCAAACAGTGAGCACAGTGCTCGTACTCAGCGTGCAGTCTGGGCCGGTGTACCCCATGTCACAAAAGCAGGAAGAGATGCTGTCCTTCTCCCAGTTCGAGTACACTGGCCCGACGCCGTCCCCACCCACACCAGGCAACGCATCCGGGCCGTACTGGAGCGCCAGCGACGCCAACGAGTAACATAGTCCATGACCGGAGCAATCCGACGGGCAGCGCACTGTCGCGATAACGTGAGCAAGCAGGTCAGATCCTCAACTGGTGCCTGGTTCATACTCCACAAAACCCTCACTTCGTTGGCAGGCAGCGCCGGTGAATCCTGTGAAGCAGGTGCATTCTCCCTGGCCAAGGCGTAGATGGTTGTCAGAGTGTCGCCCGATAGCAAGAGTAATTACTCCGACGGCACCTTGGAGTAGTCACACACGCCCCTGTTCGAGCATTCGGCGGGTGCGTGCGCGGTGTTTGTTGCGGTCGCCTTGTCGGTCCACGCCACACCCGTCGGACACTTGCGCATCGAGCAGTCGGGGGCGAGTGCCCAGCCGGGCTCACATGTGCACTGACTGGAGCAGAACAACGCACTCAGCACACTCTTCGTCAAAACGTTCGAGATCCAAGATCGTTCACTTACTTTGCCGGACCACACTGTCCATGGCCAGAACACGAGTTGGCGCATCCACCATCGACAGCGCGGGGCGCCAACGCCGCGAATAAGGCGAGTGCGGTCAGGAAGGCAGCACGAAGCCCCGCGCGTCTGGGGCGAGTGGCGGGCGGCATCGGTCGCTGGTGATCGTCTCGGTTCTCTCGACGCGAATCGCGAATGAGTGGATTCTCCTCCAAAGATCCACCCCCTCGGCTTGTTCATGTGGTCCACAATCCGCGCCCTTTCAGCAGCAAATGGGAGGAGAGGCAACTTTTGGCCTGCACTCTGCGTTTTGGATCATCATTCTCGCCGTTTCGCTGGTCGCGATGTGCGACGGGACATTTCTACCACCGAAACTTCAGTTCCACACAATGCCACACTAAACTTTGGATTCCAGAAGTATTCGAACATTAGTGTGGCATTATGTGGAACTGAAGTTCGATGGGTTTTAAACACACCAAACACCACAAAGCACACCTCCACACCAAAAACCACAGAAAGCATCAATTTCGCACACAAAAATGTGTTCTACTGAAACCGGAACATTATGTGGCATGGTGTCGTACATCAATGGTTTTGCAAGTTGTTTCGCGTCATGGTGCGCAGCAACTCGTCCAGTGGAGGCGTTCGCTGCTGTCGGACGACGGCGACGCGTGCAGATACAAGTCTGGATCTCAAACGAAGAGAGAGGCACTGCACTCGTGGATGCGGTGCTTCGTCATGCTGAACCGCAAGGCGCTCACATAATATTATTGCGAGAAGCGAGGACACGTCGCGCACGGAGTGCTCGAGTTCGTCGAGGTGATGGTGCTCACTACCGAGAGTAGCAGGTCGGTCGATGCGCATTGTGAGTAGTCAAGGAGAAGATGGATAGCACCTCACGCTCAAGTTCTTGGTCTCGTCTCTTTCGGCAATGAACGAATGAAGGAGGGACTTTCCAAAGTCTCGTCTGGGAACCCGCGCGCGCGCGCGCAGAGTCGTGACCGAGTTCTCGACCGACTCGTTTTTCGAGTCGCGCGAGTGGCCGTTTGCCTCGTTCATGTAGTTGCGCGCGCGGTCCTCGACGTTCTCCTTGAGTCATTGGTCGACTTGCTGGCCAAGTAAACCATCCACTCGCCGAACTCCTCCTCAACCTTGGACATTCATTCGCACGCCGTGCCATTGGCATCGCAGTCCACCTTCTCGGTGAGTGGCGACAGCGACATAATCCGACGCTCAAGAACCGCATCCGAACGAACCGGGGATCGACCTGACAGTGCGGCATGAGCCCATTACACGGGCGTGTGAAGTGGATAACGAACTGCATGCAACAAATATGCGCGCACGGCCTCGAGGTTCATCTGGATGGTCGCAGCCACGGCATGCGTGTTATTATCGCCGTTGTCTCCACCTTTATCTGCAGTGTCATGGCTGCTTCCCGAGTACTGCGAGTCCAGGTTCCGTCGCAAGTGGAGCTCATCCAGTAGCACACATTTGGCGTCGACGGTCGGTAGGTCATTGGACTCTTACATCCGGCGTGAAGATCCCGCCGCTCACACCTGTCGGTGCTGCAGTGGATTCTTGTAGATACTACCCACCTAGGTTGTCATGGCAATCAGGCAGGGTTCCGTGGCTATCTCCAGTAGCGACTGCACCTGCAGCGTCGCTATTAATCTCCGCGTGTTCCAAGTCCTCCAAGTCCTCCAAGGCCTCCGTGCGATCCTTCCCGGCATGCTTGGTGGGCCGCTCTTCACGCTCGCCATGGGTATGCGCTCACTGAAGGCGCTGAGTGGCAATCGGTCGACATACTCGAGTACGATGAGTGGACGATCGCGACCTCGATGATGGCGCCGAGATCGCTCGACGGCCCGACGCTCACGCAGTTGCCTGCGGCTTGACGAACGTCTGGCAACGAGACCTCTGAACCTACCATCTTCGTCGAGGACATCCATATGCGTCACTAGGCCCGAGAGCGAGAGGCTGAGCAGTGGAAGCGTTCGTCCCATCGTCAGAGCCCTGAATGTGGATCCCGGTGCGTTGACGAAGGACTCGGCTATTTCCATCGCACCTCAAGGTGCTTCATGGCCTCGACAATGTGCAGAAGCGTGGGCTAGCCGCATACCCTCACATTGCATGTCGTTATAGATCGACAGCAGTTCTTGTGCGGCCATGAACTCGTGAAGGGCGTTCAGGCATGCTAAGTGTCTCCTCCTCGTTGTTCATCGGTCGATTGGACAGCAGCTCCGCGAGGTTGTTGTTGCATGCGCTCAAAAATGGATGCGCAGATATACGTTGATGGACGCATCGCGCGGTAGCTAGTGACGCTCGCACCGTGACATATCTATCTACTCGCGCCGCGCCGCCTGAAGCGCAAAGCTCGACCGTAGTTCATGGACAGGCGCTCCAGCAAGAGTGGGCCGAGTCCAGAACCGGTGCTGCCACTCACTGCATTGAAGATGATGAAGCCCTGGAGGCTTGAGCAGTTGTCGACGAGCTTGCGCACGCAGCTCAGCACCGCGTCGAGACGATCTCCGTGGTGATCGCTTAGTATCCGCGCGCAAAGTTGATGGATGCATCCTCCTTGCCCGGGTGGCACGATCCTTGACGCACTACGTCGCACACTGAGCCGACGGCTCCAAGTCGACGAACGTCGCGCGAGGCACGAGCCGACAACGAGAAGATGGCCGAGAACGAGTCGTTGTCGTTCATGTCCGCCTGGATTGATCCGTCCGGCTGGATGTTGTGCTCGAGGCAGTTGAGCTCCCAGCATAAGTTGCCGAGCTGGATGCCAGCCTGTGTGGATGGAGACGACTTGCGCGCATTGTTCGGGCCGCGATCGACACGTGCGAGTCGCCGGCAATCAGAGAACTGGGGTCGACAGGAGGTTGATCGAAGGTCGCCCGAAATGTCGTGCGAAGGTCGCACTACAGAGGACTCTACTGAGGATTCTATTGTTATTTTTACCATGTAATCTATACCGAGGACTCTATTGTGCTTTGTTTACCATGCAATCTATAACAACTTGGTTTAAGTATACTTTCCATTTGGTATGCGGTGTAAATTACGGTAACTTAACGGAAGGATAGTTTGCAATAGTTTAATCTAGTTTAATATCTTCGATAGTCAGGCTATCGAAGATAAATAAACTTGATTAAAGTATGAAAGAATTCACGAATGATGATCACTATACATCCTAAATCAATAATTTCAATTTCCCGAATATAAACGTATTTGGGCATGTGACTTCTTTTGGGCGCATTCTTCTCATTCTGTTGGCGTTCTCGTAGCGATTTTGGAAAACCCAAAAACCCATTCGTACTTCAAACGAATTTCTCGACATTGAAAAGCGCCAGAAGAAGATCCGACGGATCGTTGTCGACATGGTGGTGGTCGAGGGCGGCGCGGCGGCGGGCGAGACGGCGGCGGGCGAGACGGCGGTGGCCTACGCGCTGGTGGACGTGCAGACGGACCGCGCGCTGAAGAAGCCGGCGCAGATCGAGCGCCTGCTGAGCAGCGCGTTCGCGTGGGGGGACCTGGCGCCGCTGGCGTTCCTCGGGACGTCGGACGGCGCGCTGCACTGCTACGTGCCGGCGGGGGGCGAGCCGCTGGCGTCGTTGCAGTTCCACGCGGTCTACAAAAAGGCCTTCCACGCCAGCGCGCAGTTCCTGGACTCGTGGGGCGTCTACGCGACTCTCGTGGACGCCAAGCTCGCGCTCTACGCGCTGCCGCTGCAGACGAACGCGCAGCTGAACAGCAAGGGGAGTAGCGATGCGCGCGCGCAGAGCGTCATCTCGCTCGAAGACTCTAAGGGAGCGGTACTTCTGGCCGCACACGAGGGCGCCAAGGTCCTGTGCTGCTTGACCAAGCAGAACACGCTCAAGATCTACGACTGGACAGTCAATTCGGTGCTGGAAGCGCGCGCGCAGCACGAGCTGTCCGCGGTGCTGGCGACCTCGCCGAGTCTACAGACCGCGCTTCCTGTCCAGCGGATCGTCTTGATGGGCGAGAGCCACGCGCTGCTCCTGCTGCAGAAAAAGGAGTGGTGCGTCGTGAACCTGGACAGCGGCCGCGTCCTCCAAGTACGCGCGCAAGACATCGAGAGGGCGGCCGAGCTGGAATCCATCTCGGCTGTAGTGGAACTTCCGAGTCGATATCTGCGCTTGCGCCAGCACGGGATCAACGACGTCTTTCTAGGCGGGAAGCACAGTGCTGTCCTGGTCTCGCTCTGTGAAGCGAGCGAGGCGGACGAGGACCCTGCGGCACACCCGGGAGATGCAGACGCTGAAGCCTTGGCCGAGGTGACGGAGCACCTCGCAACGACCGTGAGCAGCCAACACAAGTTACCCAACTTGTCGGACGACCGTGCTCGCGTCCGCGTTGACGTCGTGCTCGAGTACAACGTGGCGCCTCGCAACGCCTACTACCACCACCCGTTCTTGCTGCTCGACCAGGGGGACCGCATCGCGGTGCACAACATCGGGTCGATGCGCGTCATCCAGACGCTACCCATCAAATCCATGTACAGCGCGTGTGCTGCCATCTCCGTACCTTCAATGCGTCCAAAGACGCAGACCGGGCGACGCGCCAGGAGCCACTACGCCTCGCTCCCGCCACACCAGCAGCTTCAGTGGCTCTCAGCCGACAGCCTGACGCCGTGCGTGCTCATCGTCTCGCCGACATTCTCGCTCCAGGTTCTGCAGATGCAGCCGATCGCGCACCAGCTCCAGCGATCGACGGCACTTCGTCGACTGGATGACACCGTGGCGTTGTGCAAGCTCTGCAACGACGAGTGCGCGATCAGCGAGGAGGAGGAGCACCAGATCTACGCGGACTACGCATTCGAGCTGTTCGGCGCCAAGAACTACGGGAAAGCCATGGCATTCTTCCTCGAGTCACAAATCAGCGTCATGGAGGTGGTGACGCTGTTTCCACAAGACTTGCTGCCCCGAAAAGTGGTAGCGACACAGCAGCTTTCACTCTCGAAGGCGCGCGCTGGAGACCACGGGAAACCAGCCAAACTCGACGGCGAGGCCATGGAGCGGAGTTTGCTGGCTTTGACCATCTTCTTGCGCTGGAAACGAGAGGCTGAGTTGCGGAAGTCGGAGGTCGCAAGGGAGGGATCGAGTAAATCGAAGGTTGATCTGCCGCCCTCCGACACAGCGGGTGGCAGCGAGCTTGAGCTCATTGACACGATGCTGGTCAAGTGCCTCGTGCTCGCCTGTGAGAGCGCTAGCAACCGGATCAACGCTCGAGCCGAGCAGGAGCTGATGGACGTTGTGAACAGCCGCAACGCGTGTGACATCGGCGAAATCGAGATCTTCTTGCGTGCCCACCGGCGGTACGAGCAGCTGCTCGCGTTTTACTCCACGCGCAAGCTCCATCGGAAGGCACTCGAGCTGCTGGAGGACCTGGAACGGAACACTTCGAGTTCGCCTGTGACGTCACCGACGTCGATGCCAGACACGACGACGCAGCAAGACAGCTCCGAGACGGTAACAGCGCCGGACTACCTCGTGCTGACAACCGAGTATTTGCGCCGACTGGGGAAGTCGAAGGCGGAGCTTGTGTTTGAGTTTTCGCGCCGCGTCATCTACATTCGCCCAACACTGGGCTTGTCGATCTTCACGCAGCGCTGTGTTCGAGACCGCAAGGAGGATATCGATCCCGCAAGCATCCTACAGCATCTCAAGACATGCCAGATCTCAACTGCTTCGTCTCCCTTCGCCACTGCTGCAGGGGACAATGAACCGCCAAGTGACGCTAGCGCAGGCGAGGCGCTGCCTCTGACAAACAGCCGCTTCCTAGTGATCGAGTATCTGACGCAGACGATCTACCAGGGCCAACTCCGGCTCCTATCGCGTCTTCATGACGAAGCTGCGTACTTGCTGCTGGATGCGATCACCGCTGAGACTTCGAGCGCGTCGCCTACTCACGCCGCAGTGCGGCTGGCGAGCCGCGTGTCGTCCCAGCGCGGCTTTGTTGGGCGGCTTCGTCGCAAGCTGCTCCAGTTCTTGGAGTCCGATGTTTCGGATTACCACCCCGAGCGCATGCTCAGCCGAACGCCCACAGAGATGGTGGACGAGCGCGCGGCGTTGCTGTCGAAACTCGGACGTCACCACGAAGTGCTTCAGCTGTACGCCCTGGAGCTCAAGGATGCTAGTCTCGCGGAGGCGTACTGCAACCGGTGCTTCGAGGCCAAGACGGCCGACTCTGAAATCTACACGACACTGCTGCGACTGTATCTTCGACCCTCTCCGGTGGCAGTCACTCCATCGGGTGGGAGTCACTCGTCGTCCATGGCGAGCTCGCCGCCGAAGCTGGTATGGCAACGGTCGACAACATCGGCAGCGTCATCAGCTTTGTCCAGTGAGGCTGTCACTGCCGCGATTTGCGTGCTGAACAAGTATGCTGAGCGCATTGACGTGCCGACAGTGCTGGACCTGCTGCCTCCGGACGTCCCTGCAGCATCGCTCGCCCTCTTCTTCCGCCGCGTGCTCGAGCGTCAGGTGGAGCAGATGCGCAACGGGCAAGTCAAGAAGCAGCTCGCCAAGATCGAGAACTTTCGCGTGAGGGAGGTGCTGTCGACCAAGCGCAAGGGCTCCGTCACGGTCTGGTCGTCGCACTGCTGCCAGACGTGCGGCAAGAAGCTGGGCGTCGGCACGTTCGTGCGTCTCCCCAACGGCGCACTGCTGCACTACTCATGCCAGCCTTCGCCTCATCCATAGCACGAACGACCTGAAGGGGGAGTTAGTAGTGAACACGATCATGGTGCCTGTGCAACAGATGTGCTGCCGGCTTCAGTTGGCCACCGATGTTCATTACGAGACCTCGTTCCTGCAGGACAAATCGTGGTCGCCCAGCGTCAGAGGCTTCTTCCACGACGACTGGCCCGTCAGCGCGTCAAAGTAATAGTAGCGCTTCGACTCTGAGTCCCAGAGCTTCTGGACGCGCGAGTGCAGCTGCGTGTGGAGAAAAAGTCGCGCGTGGCTGCACCGCATGAAGGTGTGCACGATGACAGCCGCCTCGCCTCGGTCAGTAACCGTGTCAGACCGTCGCCTCTTGCGACGGTGGCGCTTCCCTCCACCGACACGCTCCTTGATCTCGTCCCCGAGCTGCAGCACCGACGGCTTCTCCCACCGGACGACACCCGTCTTGGTGTTGTAGAAGTAAAAGTTCTCCGTCACGGGGTCGTAGATCTTCTCGTACGCCTCGAACAGCAGCAGGCGCAGCTCGCGTCGGGCACGGTTGACGCGCCACGCTCGCTGTAGAAGCCCCGCGGCTTGGTCATGCGTCATCTGCCGAAGGCGCTGCAACCGCCGCTTCCTCCGTTTCTGTCTCGCTTTTTCGCTGATCATCGGCACTACAGGTGACGGGATTGAGATTACCGTTCCTCGAGGTGGTGCAGACACTTCTCTAGTTGAGGTCGATCGATCAACACCAGTGCTGTCACTGGAGATGATCAGATCGGCAGCACCAAGGATCGCGGGCTTCATCCACGCCGAGGTACCTGCTATGCGGTCGTAGTAGTAGCATTTCCCGGACGCAGGGTCAACCATTTTGCTGTATCGGTGACAGGCTCGCTCCCACGCCAACTTCCGAGCCACAAAGCGTCGATACAGCGCCTGGATGGTCGTGGCAGCGGAAGTTTCGTCCGAGAACTTTTCGCGACGGATCCGAATACCTCCGCGCCGCTGCTGCGCTCTCAACGGCAGCTTTACGGTGCCAACGCCAGCCTGTCTTGTGCCTTCCTGCTCACCAAGCAGCTTCAGCACGCGAGGTGTCTGCCACATCGACTCCTTGGTCACCACGTTGTAGAAGTAGAACTGACCCGAGCTCTCGTCGAGCACCTTTCGGAACCGCGACCGAGCCATCTTGAGCACGAGCTTCCGTGCTCGATATCGGCGGAACTGCTGTTGTAGCGCGCGTGCAGCATCGTCGCGAGTCCAGTTTGCTCGTTGGCGGCGCCGGATGATCTCGACAGGCTCGCCTAACGAGTACAATCGCCGAAGAAGCGGCGGAGGCGGCATGGGCGGGTCCCATCGTCGCTGAGCGATCGGGGTCATGCAGAGCCTGCCATCAGGCTCATGAACCTTGATGTAGTACACCTCTTGTTCGCTCTTTGACAGGTCGATATGCTTCTCGTACATGACTGACAGCAGCCTCTGCACGAGGATCCGTACCTGCCAACCACGGACGTGCGACTGCAAAATGCATGCAGCCTCGTCCCTCGTCAGCGGGGGCTGGATGACTGGCAGTTCATCGGGGTCGCGAATGGTGATGTCGTCTTCATTCGTGATACTGGACAGCGCCTTCGGTCGGTCCCACGAAGTCTCGCGCCGCCACAGGTTATAGTAGAAGAAAGTGTTGTGTTTGATGCTAAACACTCGCTGGTAGTGTCGCTCGCGTGCGCGCTGTATGAGCTGACGAGCCTTCTTCGCCCGGTAGAGCGTCTGGAGTTTGCGTACGGCCTCAAATTCGCCTAACGGTGTGCCCGGCTTGCGTGCGCCGTGCAGCTGCTTGTCGTGGCAGCATCTCCGGCAAGTCCAGAGCCTCAGGGGTGAGGGCTGAAACCCGTCGCACGCCCAGCAAACGCGGCAAAGTGGATGGACGATGGCGTCGATGTCGATCGCTTCGATCCACTCCGCATGCTGCTTCTCGTCCAGTTGACGCTGCAGCTGGTCCACACTCGGTTCAAGTCGACGATAGATCTCGTTATCTTTGCTCCTGGACTCTTCCGACATCGATGACATCAGCGGCAGTGTAGCAACTTTGGATAAATCGAGGCGTGGAATCGAGCCCACCAACTTGACCTTCAAGCGCCGAGCATCAGCGGTCATGCCAGCCATCCGAGTTGAAGATGGTGGGGGAGGCTCAAAGCTCTCCGGAGTGCGGCGCTCCGTGTTGAAGATTGTGAAAGTGCGGCCGCAGGCGAGAGACGCAATTTTGCCGAAGACTTCGTCGCGGCCATCAATCCGATTGTTCCCCTTACCGTTTGATCTCAGCCGTAGCGGTCTCGGGGTTGAATCGAACGTTTTGTGACTCCCCCACGCGAAGACGCGGTTTTGAGTGGTGGCAGCGGCCGTGTGGTGCATGCCGCACGCAACCATGGTAACTAGCGGCTCGTCCTCGTCATCTTCATCGCGATCGTTGTTGTTTCCCATTGCCTCATCGACATTGCCGTCCCACAAGCGGACTGCGCGCGGCTCGTACACTACCTTGTGCTCTCCAGCGCCAAGCTGCGGTGCAGGTGTTGCGCGCACGATGATGTGTTAGGCAGGTGCCCAAGCGAAGAATAGCGTCGGCGCGACCTTACCTGTCCGTAGATCCCCGTGCCCCATGTAAATACCCGCCCGGCGCCAAACTGTGCAGCACCCGAGGGTGTTGCGGCGACGCACGCGCTGTGCCACGCCCCGCATGCGATCGAAAGAACCACGAACGAGCTGAGTACGCCGCCAACGAGGGTGGGAGTCGTGTGGAATTGCTGCAGAGCGTGGCTAGCAGTAGAGAGTCTTCGTTTCGGGCTATCCCCGAAGTTCCCGAGTCCGAGACGTCCACCGTCACTGCAACCCCACGCGTAAACTTGTCCCTCGTCCGACAGCGCGAGCGAGTGAAGCGATCCGCAGGCGACCTGGCAAATCCGGAGCGAGCGCAGCGTGCTAACTTGGTGGAGTACCAGAGCACGAGGAAATGCCGACGATGACGAGGGTGGAGGAGGCGTTGCAGGGTCTTTGCTAGCGGACCCAACGCCAAGTTGACCGCACGTGTTGCTACCCCAGGCGAAGACAACTCCGTCGTGACCAGCGACGCGATCACACACTGCGACGCTGTGCTGGCCACCCGCAGACGCTGCAACTGCGCGATAGTTGGCAAGCGTCGTGACCACGGTGGCTCTGTTCCGAGCGACCTCGGCGGGGCTTGTGACCGCCACGCCCAGCTCGCCGTGCGCATTGTCGCCCCATGAGAAAATCTCACCGGCGGCTGAGAGTGCAAGCCCGTGAGACTTCGAGATCGTAGCAGAAATGATATGCTGAGCGCGGAGCGTGTGCACGAAGACTGGTGTTGCAAGCCATCGACTGTCGGAGAGTGGCGCGAACTCGGTTGACCCCTCTGGCTCGTCATTGTTGCTTCTGCTATGGTTGTTGCCACCGCGCCTTGGATCTCGACACAGCCCCACTTGGCCGCTCATGCCGCCCGTCTTGCACAGCCATAGCGTCCCTGCTCCTCGGTCGACCGCGTAGACCGCGTCGCTCTCGTGGCCCTGTCAAAGCAAAACGTCCGTCAGTGTCATCCAGCAGGCTGGACACTGTGCAAACCGGTAGCAATCCAGACACGTACGGCGACAACGGTCGAGATGTTCTTCCCGCGGAGAGGCAGGAGGTCAATCGCTGCAGCCGTGGACGTCGCATCGCAGACGTACACGGCTCCTTGCCCTGTCCATCACGAGTCACTTGACCGTCAACACGATGACGTGCCAGCGCCTCAGCCATCACCTCCACGTACCTTTGGCGTGCAGCTCTGCGGCACGCGCAGCGGCTTCGGCTGCCTGGTCGCTCGCTAGAATCTGCTGGTCGACCCAGCGCTGGAGGCGGCAGATCATGAGCACCTTCTTACCCGTGGACGGGATGTTGAGCGCCAGCGCCGCCAGCCGAAGCTCCTCGCGCGACATTGTGCGCAAGTCGACGCCTCGCCACGCTTTGCGATCACGCGCGCGGTGGAACGCCCGCAGTGCTGCGAACGTCGCGCGGGTGTCAACGCGGCTCTCGCGGAACGCACGACGCAGCAGGAAGCACCGGAAGCACTTCTGGATCATGGTGGCCGCGAGTGCCTGTCGGCGCTTGGTGCGACCGGGCTTCCATCCCGGGTTAAGCTTGGCCGACGGCTTGGTCTTCTTCTTCTTGACGTTCGGCTGGGGTTTGTTGGGCGACGCCTGCTGCGGCGGTCGCTGTTCCATTACTCCAATTGCGCGCCTGACTTTCAATGGCGTGTGGCCTGCGATGCTAGACAAACTCCCGTGCTGTGGACCGACTCGGTGCGTTCATGATGCGTGAGAATGGCGGGTGGCGTCTTGCGTGTGGTGCCAACGACTCGCTTCGACAGTCTGCGAAGGTCAAAATTAGCATCGCAATGAACGGTTTCTCGAGTGGGAATGAATCGAACGACATCATGTTTCTCAGACATTGATGGGTGCGCCTTCAGTTGCCACTCCACTCACGAGCTGCATCAGTATCGCTATAGTATTCGCTGGTGCGCACGGGTGAAGCGTCGAAGCGTTGTAGCTTAGCAGCCCGAGCCGCCGGCGATGACAAGGCACGAGGTGCTGTCGAAGATGCCCATGATGTTGGTCATGACGGACCAGAAGATGGCGAACAGTAAGTACGCGATGGTGAGTCCGCCGAGGATCTTGCTCTTGCCGCCCGAGCGGCGCAGCTCCTGCGTCTCAGCCTTCTGCTTGGGTAGCAGCGGCAGGAAAACCCACGACGCTGCGGTGGCCGCGTACATGATGATGATCGCGTACGTCAGGTCCCAGCGGATCGACTCGTCGTCGATCTGGACGCGCTTGCTCGTCAGGTTGAACGGCGCGTCAATCACGAGTGTTAGCGAGGTCGAGAACGGACTCGCCACATTGCCGACCGTCGTCATGACGCCGTAGACAAAGGCCTCGTTGCCAACGCTGGCAAGCTCGACCGTCACGTAGTTGAGAATGATCCATGCGACGGTGTACGGCAGCTCCACCGCGAGTGGCAAGCCGAGCCAGAACCACTGGCTGCGGTAGACGTTCCAGACCGTGAACATGGCGCAAATGGCGTCAACGACGATCGTGAAGACGCCCGTCCAGAGCGTCATCCAGCGCCAGTTCCACTGAAGACCCCACCGCGCCGTCGCGTACAGTCCGAAGAGGAAGATCACACGCGTCAGCACGTCGCTGAGCGTGTCATTGATGGGCGTGACGCCGGCGAGGTATGACTGGATCGGCGAGCTGGCCGTGTACGAGATGCTGCTGATGACGCCGTGGAAGAAGCTAAAGGCGATCACCTGGTAGGCCGCGCGCTGCTGGAAGAACTCCCACAGATCGCTCATGTACTTGCGGAAATCGACCTTCGGTGCCGGCGTCTCCTGGATGAAGAACCACGAGATCGGCAGGATGGGTGCCGTGCACACCGCGATGATGATCATGAGGTGCGAGAAAGACAGCGACCAGCTGAAGTCGCCGCCGTACTCCTCGCCGTTGAAGCAGAAACCCACGAGCAGCTTGCCGAGGATGACCACGAACGTGCGTACACCGTAGATGGCCGACTGCGTGCGGCCGCGGATGGCAACAGGCTCGCGCTGCGCGAACTCGACGACGATACTGTCGGCGCAGACGTCCGACAGCACGTAGCCCACGGCGGCGAAGAACATCATGATGACGTACTTGCCGGCCTGTGAAGGCGCGTCGTAGTTGATGCGCGCCTCGATCTCGGGCGTG
>JAADYH010000706.1:0-15605 GCA_023338125.1 Phytopythium aichiense | reverse complement strand
GTACAATTCATAGTGTCGAGCCGGATCTTGTTCAATGCATGTATTGGTGTCAATTTCTTGTTTGCACATATTGGCATCTCCACGCATTACCGGTGGAGCGTTGGACGATTACTGTTGGGCGAGGAGATGCGGCCGCACCCAGCTATTGACACACGAAACCGGACACTTCACAACAGATTTGCGCACGCACAGGAGGAGGCAACTCGTTCGTCAGTTGGCTGCGGTCGTGTGATTGCTTGCCCGGAGGCGAAACGTTCCAGAACGACCCGGTCGATGAGTTGAGCGCGTCTTGGAGCGTGCGTGCACTCGAATTGGGGAAGCAACATGCGCCAAGCGCCTGATGAACTGCTCATTGCCGGATCGCAACTGTATGAGCAATCAGTCGTGAGTGGACGGTTCACAGTGGACGGTCCGCGAAAACGGAGTGGACGGTCCGCCGAAGGTGGCGGACGGTCCGCCAAACAAAGTTGCTTTTCATGTGTACCACACCGCCTGCACTTGTGGCACACAGTGTCGCGCACACCATCAGCAGTCGCAGAGCTCCGCGATTCGATATTTGGCCAATTGCAGGCAAGAAGGATCAAGTTTTTGGATTTTTATTGCCTTCAATTGGCCAAATATGGAATCACGAATCGCCAGTGCTAACGACAGCCCACGCACTGATTCGTCAAAACACAAAACAGTCACTCTTTTCAGCCAATCACATCCCATTCCCGAAGCCGCAGTGCCAACCTCCAAGATCGCAAAGGCCGCCATCGGATTGATTTGCTTGATGCTCGCGTCGTTCCCCCGCGCCGTCCTCCCCTCCGCGCCGCTGCGCCTGCTCTCGCGCGCCATGAGCTTCAAGACGACGACCGACGCCAAGAACTACATCACACTGACGCCTGCGAGCCCGACCGCGGTGGTACGGGCGCCGGAGTCCGCGAACGACCCGAGGTGGTGCTGAATGAAAGCGTCGTGCCGTGATGCAGGTCGTGTTCCTGCATGGGCTGGGCGACACAGCGCACGGCTGGTCGGACGCCATGGCCATGCTCGCCAAGGACCTGACGCACGTCAAGTTCATTCTCCCGACGGGTGGGTCGACGCTCGGCGCGGGCTCGCTATCGACTCGGAGATGGTGCTGACGCTCGTTCCAACGCGGTTTGCAGCGGTGCCGATGCCCGTGACGCTCAATATGGGCATGCGCATGCCGTCGTGGGTACGACCCAGTTGGTTGTATGGATGCTTACCTGGCTGGTGGCTGAGAGTTGCTGGATGGACGCGCAGTACGACATCAAGTCGCTCTCCAAAGTGGACGACGACAGCGCCGACGGCATCGAGAACACGCGCGACCTCATCCTCGACCTTATCGCCAAGGAGGTGGGCTGTCCTGACCGGATGCTGAAGTATTGGCACCGACCTTACAGCCCTCGCATCTGCACCTGCAGGTCGCTGGCGGCATTCCGTACAACCGCATCGTGCTCGGAGGCTTCAGCCAGGTGTGAATCGATTCGATCGAGTGCGAACGCTGTTGGATCCGGCCTGTGCTCACGTTCGCTCGACGCGACCCTTACTACGGACTAGGGCGCCGCATCATCGCTGTTCACGGGCTACCAGTCGAAGCACGCGCTCGCCGGCGTGCTGTCCATGTCTGGGTACCTCCCCAAGTCCGGGGTACGTTGCATCCGGATCGGAGGCCAGGACTCAATTATCTTGCTCATGACATGACTTGTGCTGGCCGCTGCAGAGCTTCCAGCTTGCGCCCGAGACGGCGAACGTGCCGTTGCTCATGTGCCACGGCGAACAGGACCCGGTCGTCCGCTTCCAGTACGGCAAGATGTCCAAGGAGAAGCTGCAGGCCGCGGGCGTGTCGGACGTGACGTTCTGCACGTACCCCGACATGGAGCACACGGCGAGCATGGACGAGCTGGACGACGTCAAGACGTGGCTGCAGCGCGTGCTCCCCAGCCAGTAGAGAGAGAGAGAGATCGCTTTCTCGATGCAATGCCCATGAGTGGCAGTCCCTCAAGCGCAATGAAAGCCAAGGACATCTCATCTGATGCTCCCATGTTCAGCAGGAATCAACTTCTTCAACATACTGAATCCAAGACAATCATCCCGATACGATAAACAATAGCTCGTTTGCATCATCGTCGCACTGTGAGGTGGCGCCTCTGCCGCCTCTGATTGGCCACGTAACCCTACGATCCCTAGCCCTTGAGATACAATTGTGCAATACTTCGTTTATATGAGTATTCTAAAGCGATATCAATCAAAAACCACTGAATTAAAGTTCGAATAGCTGACATTGTGCGTGCGTGAGCAAACTGACCGCGCAATCGTCGTGAGCGGCTCTGGCTGTGGTCCCGACGCCTCCAATGTGCACAGGATCGATCGGTCTCATCGTCGCTGACGCATTGGCAACGCACTACCGTACTGGATCGGCTGTTGCTGCTGCTGCTGCTGCTGCTGGCTCGGCGCTCTGCTCGAGACGCATGCCTTCCCTGCGCTCGCGGCGACCGCTGCTGTCGACGGCATTCCGCTTTTTCTCACCGCTCGCGCTCGCGCTCTCCGCCAACTTGTCCGCCGCCGCCGCGCCACTCAGCACCATGGCCATCGACCAGCAGAACACCATCGTTATCTCTCCACCCAACCCGACCGCTGTTGTATGTTCCTCCCGCTCCGGTGTGCCTCGCGGCTGGATGGATGAGGACTGACTCGTCGTGATCGATGTAGGTCGTCTTCCTGCACGGCCTCGGCGACACGGCACATGGCTGGGCGAGCCAAATGTCCGAGCTGGCCAAGCAGCATTCGCATATCAAGTTCATCCTTCCCACTGGTGCGTCTTCTCCAGTGCCAGAGCGTGGACTGGTGCGGCAGCGAGTCTAACACGCGCGGATGTGGACGACAACAGCGGCGCCACGCCCCGTGACCATCGCCAATGGCCGCAGCATCCCCGCGTGGGTACGTCCTCTTTACTCACAATGCCATCACATTTGTCATGAGGCTGATTCGGATGGTTGTCGACGACAGTACGACATTGAGGCATTCGTCGGAGGCGCAGGGTACGCCGAGGGCATTGACCTTACGCGCGACCTCGTCATGAACATGATCGCTAAGGAGGTACGATCGATCCTTCGTTGGTTCAAGCACCCACACAGGTTCCGATACTTACCACATTGCCACTTCCAGGTCGAAGGCGGCATCCCGTACTCGCGCATCGTCCTCGGCGGGTTCAGCCAGGTACACTCGCTTGTTATTCAACGCAATACCGACCAGTAGAGTAGCAGCTAACGCGCGGGTGTTCGTGCTCCTATGACGAGACTAGGGCGGCGCCACGTCCTATTTCACGGGGTTCCAAGTCAAGCAGCCTCTCGGTGGCATCATTGTGCTGTCGTCGTTCATCCCCCGCGAGGCGGTGCGTCCCCCATTCCTTGCCACTACCCGACACGTGCGAGCAGGTACTCACTCTTGATGATGGATACGTCGACCGACAGGAGTTTGCGTTCGCGCCCGAGACGGCGAATGTGCCGCTGCTCATCTGCCACGGCGATGCTGACTCGCGCGCGCGCTACCCGTGGGCCGTGCGCTCCAAGCAGACGCTCGAGGCCGCCGGCGTCAAGGACATCACCTTCCACACGTACGCGGGTCTGGACCACACGTCCAGCCCCACCGAGATGCGCGACGTCTCCGCCTGGCTCCAGCGCGTGCTTCCCGCGCAGTAGTCCTCACCTCGCGCCTCCATCTCCGGCATGACCGACGGTCAATCAAAATGATCCTTTGATCCGAATCAATGACTTCTGCTTGGCAACTTGAAGTGAAACTGGTACGGTGTTCCTGCAAAGATCCGGATCACAAAGTTCGCTCCGTAAAGTCCGCCCTCTCCCACTAAGTTCGCGCGTTTCCACGTGGGCTTTCATCAAGATCGCGCATTTCCGCATTTCCCCCGCTGCCTGCGTGAAGCCTCGGTCTCTGGCGCTCTCCCTGCGTCTCCTGCGCTTCGTTCCGCCCTACCAGCGCCTCCACTCGAAGCCGGCGCTCTCTCGCTGCCTCCCCCGCGTTCCCCCCGCTCCATTCCCGGCCTACAAACGTCATGAGCGCGCCAGACGACGCCCAGCTGCTCGCGCAGGTGCAGACGCGCATCGACGCGCTGACGGCGGCCAAGGAGGCCAACGCCGCGGCCGGCAAGGCGCTGGACGAGAAGCTGCGCACGGCGCTCAAGCAGCACCAGGCGTCGCACGGCCGGCGGCCCGCAGCGAGCGCGGAGCAGCTGCGCGCCGAGATGGCGGCCAAGGAACTCACGCGGTCCACGACGTCCATGCCGCTAGCCGAAGAGAAGAAGCTGCTACGCGAGATCGAGAGCATCAAGTCGCTGCTCACGCAGACGGAGGCGCACGACGGCTTCCAGAAGATGATGGACAGCACGCGCGCCGAGCGCGCCGCGCGCTTCCAGCAGCACAAGGAGATGGAGGCGCAGCTCGCCGAGCTGCAAGCCGCGGCCAAGAAGCTGTCGCTGGCCGTCAAGCTCGGCGTGCGCAGCACCGACTTCGTCTCTATCGAGGTGCCCGTGCCGGACGACCGCATGGGCGCCGTGCTCGGCAAGCAGTTCGCCAACCTGCGCCAGCTCGAGCGCACGCACCTGGCCATGCTGGACGTGCTCGAGACCTCCAAGGAGGCGAGCGACGGCAGCAAGGCCATCAAGGTGATGAGCGCGCGCGCCAACGTCAAGAGCGCCAAGCGCGCCATCGAGAACATCACGCTCGCCAGCTCGCACTCGATCGGGCTGCACCCTGATGCCGTCAAGCTGCTGCTCTTCCAGCAGGCCAAAAAGCTGCAGGAGCTGCAGGACAAGCTGCCCGTCAACCGCCTGGACGTCAGCAAGGCGGACGGTGTGCTCACCGTGTTCGCGTCGCCCTCGGTGGCCGCAGAGCTCGAGCAGGAGATCAAGAAGCTCACGGCGCGCTCGATCAGCATCCCGCTGCCGCAGGAGGTCGTGCCCAAGCTCATCGGCAAGAAGGGCGAGACCATCACGCAGCTCATGCAGGACACGGGCGCGCTCGTGGACATCGACCGCGTCGTCAACTCAGTGCGCATCTGCGGCACGGCCTCCAGCGTCGAGCGCGCCGAGGACTTTGTGCGCGACCTCATCGACGAGCAGGAGCGCCGCGAGAAGACGTACACGCCCGCCGACAAGGACTTTTTCGGCTGGACGAGCGATGACCCAGTTGACGCCGTCGCGGACGCCGAGCGGCGGGACGCCATCTTCGCCTTCTTCTGCGAGTTCCTCATGATCAACAAGGCTGCGCATCTGCAGACGTTGCGGCGCGAGGCCGGCGACGCCCGCATCAAGGTGGCCAAGAAGGAGCGCAGCCTCATCCTGTCGGGTACCAAGACGCAGCTTTCGGCGGCCGAAGACGCGCTGCGCACCAGCGTCAAGTTGTTCAACGACAGCCACTGGGTCTGCGAAGTGCGCGACCACCACGTACTGAGCCTCATCATCGGCAAGAAGGGCGCCACGATCAAGGAGATCGAAAGCGGCGGCGTCGGCAAGACCAAGGGAACCAAGAAGGAGGTCAAGAGCGACGGCGAAGCTGGTGACGAAGCCAGTGGTGATGCCGACGACGAAGCGGACAAGAAGGAGAAGACGAAGGAGAAGGAGAAGACGAAGACAGGCGTGCGCATTGACATTGAGGACCCGTTCGTGTGCGTGCTCGGCGACAGCGAGGAGGCGATCGAGCGCGCGCGCACGCACATCTCGTCGATCATTGACAAGAACCAGCGCGCGTTCTTCTCCACGTCTCCGCACCTGATCCCGGTGCTGGCGAGCAACAAGCGCGCCAAGACGAACGAGATCGAGAAAGCCACGGGCGGCGAGTGCAAGATCTTCCTCCCATCGCTGTTCTTCGGCAAGGGCGGCGCGAATGCTGGCGCGTCTCGCAACGCCGCTGCTGTTGCTGCTGGGACGGACCGCGTCAAGATTTCGCTGACAGGGACGCTCGCGGGTATCCAGGAGGCGAAGCGCCAGCTGCAGCTGCTTGAAGACTCCAACCATGTGCGGTATCTGCCGCTGGATACGGACGAGGTGCCCACCGTCATTGGCAAGAAGGGCGAGACGGTCGCGAAGCTCGAGGTGGAGTCAGGCGCCAAGCTCAAGGTGCTGCGAACCAGCGAGTCCTCGGAAGACGCTGGCAGTGACGGCGCGAGCACATCAGCCGCCGAGCTGGAGATGATCGGCACGACTGAGCAGCTGGAGGCTGTGCAGCGCGCGCTGGACGAGCTCTTGCAGACGTCGAACCGCCGGCTACTGCAGCTCGATGCGTTCGCCACTGGGTGCCTCATCGGCAAGAAGGGCGAGCGCATCCGCACGCTGCGCGCCGACCACCCGGACGCGACGATTGATGCGTTCCCTGCGCGCGGCCACGTCCGCATCAAGGCATCGTCGCCCGAGAAGCTGCAGGAGTGCGTGGACCACGTGCTGCGCGAGCTCCGCGAGACGAGCGTTGTCGAGACGGTCAAGATGCCGGCGGGTGCTTCCGGTGCGGCATCGAGCGCGAACGCTGGTGTCGTGCTCAACTTCAACACGTTCTTCAAGCAGAACCCTGCGATCGCGACGCGGCTGCAAGAGCTCGAGGCGGAGGGCGGCGAAGGCATGAAGGTGTCGATCCAGGACGACGGCAAGACCGCGCGCATCCGTGGACCTGCCATGGGCGTCGGCGCGCTCAAGAAGTTCCTGGAGATGCTCGTAGCCGTCATGACGGTCTCCAATACTTCATCGAGCAGCACGGGTGCGGACTCGGCAGCGGCGGCGCTGTTCGTCGAGACGATCCCGCTGCCGTCATTCTCGTTCGCCAGCGCGCTCGTTGACAAGAGCGGCGTGGTCAACGAGAACGCGATGCGCATTTGCAAGCAGACGGGCTGTGAGCTGCGCGTGACCCGTCAGCAGAGCGCAAGCGGCTCGACGCGGACGATGAATGACTTGGTGGCTGATGGAGTCATCCACATTGAAGGCACGCGCGCGGCGGCCGTGTACGACGCCAAGGCGCGCGTGGAGAACGTGCTGCAGTTCTACTACGGCGAGTGCATGGCCGTGATCGACGGGCTGCCGGCGCTGGCGGTCCCGCGGCTGTACGAGTTGCTGCCGACGCTGCGCGAAGCCACGGACGCCAAGAAGAGCAAGAAGAGCGCGGGCCCGCGTCGCATCTTCTTCTCACTACCATCGGCCACGAGCCTCCGGGTATTTACAGACACAGAGAGCACCACACAAGAGGTGGCCAAGCGCGTGCGCGAGGAGCTGGCGCACTGGAAGAAGCGGCACGTGGTGCTTCCCGTCGAGTCGTGGCTCGTGCCGGTGCTCCTGGGCAAGAACGGCGAGACCATTCAGAAGCTGAGCGCTGAGTCCAACAACGCGCGCCTCGACCTGAGCGCGGCGCCCGGGGGAGGGAAGGGCAGCGGGCCGAGCCATAGCGGCAACAAGCCGCGCACGCTCACCATCAGCGCGCGCGACGACGCGTCGGTGCAGCTCGCGGCCGAGAACGTCAAGAAGCTGCTGACGCACCACCGCAACAAGGCAGCGGTCGTTGACGTACCCGCCGCCAAGCTGGACCTGGCGCTCGCGGCGGTGCGCAAGGAGACGGGCAAGGGCACCAACGTGCAGCTGCACATCGTCGATGTGGACGAGAGCACGCGGCAAGTCGTGCTGTACAGCGACAAGGATGAGGAGGAACGCGAGCGGCTGCACGAGAAGCTGGAGCACGTGGTCTCAACGAGTGTCATCGAGACGCTGACGCTGCCCGGTGCAGCTGCCATCCCCGGCAGCAGCGTGGGCGCCGCGGTGATCGGCGCGCTGATCGGCAAGGCTGGCGCCAACATCAAGGCGCTGCAGCGCGAGTTCTCGGACGTGGTGATCGACATCCAGCGCGACGGCGCGCCCGTCATCTCGCTCAAGGGCCCGCGCGAGGACGTGGCGCGCGTGAGGCAGGTCATGGACGACAAGATCCAGGAGCTGGTGACCAAGGAGGAGGCGTTCCAGGAGCAGCGGCGGCAGCGCAACGGCGCCCGAGACCGGGGGGAAGAGGAATCCGCGACGGCGCCGGAGGAGAAGAAGACCAAGGCGCCCGAGGGTGATGTCGTGGCAGCTGGCGACGAGAATGCGCGGCCGAACAACGCCAACAACAGTTCGTGGACCATCGGTCGCGTGCCGGTTGGCGCGTCACCCGGTACGGCAGCCATCAAGCTGACCAAGAACCAGCGCCGGCGCATGCGCAAGCGCGCTGAGAACGAGAAGCAGGACAATAACGTGCTGAGCATGCTGGTTGGCAGCGATGACAGCGGGGTGGCGAGCTCCGCGACGAAGACGCCCGTGACGACTGTTGTGGGCTCGAACGGATCGACCACGACGACCACCAGGGTGACCACGAGCAGCAAGACGAGCGGGGGCGACAGCGGTGGGTACTACCACTCGTCCAGCGGCTACTCGCTGCGGCTGTAGCGGATATGATCACAGTCTTGTGACGGCAGGAGGAAGAGAACGCCAGCCACCGAGTGTCGATAAGCTGCTAGAACGTTCTTGCCATCGTGGATGTGGATCTCAACGCACATTTTATGGTTTAGCTGTTCTGGCAACCCCGAGAGAATGTATCCGAGGTGATTGATCTGTCCAAGTGCTCACCTCTCGTGTTGGGCGGCAGCATGCGTCCATTTACGGACCCCAACAGCACAACAGCGTCATGCAGTATCGAGGAAACCGGTCTTGACGCTCGATACGAACTTCACCAAGCAAGTCTACGAACAGATTGGCGCCTCAAAGTCCAAGTTGCTTGCGGAACACGGGCGCCGCCACACGGTTCCAGTTCTCGGGCCAGTGCTGCAACGACCATTCACAGACACCGAGCAACAGCAACAGTTAGCCTACCGCTGTCGAATCCAGACACAAAAGCTGTCACGACGCACCTCGATGTTGGCGAGTGCTCCTCGGAGACGGTTCAGCCGCTTTGTGCTGCTCGGGTAGCCCTTGAGCAGGTCGAAGAGCTGGTCGGACAGCTGTGCAGACGTGTCGAACACGAGGCCATTCCTTGCAGGCAAGCAGGTCAAGTCCGTCAGCACTTGAGGATAATGAAGCGACCGCATCCACGACAGCCAGCAGCATACTTGTCGTGGTGCACCAGCTCGTCCAGGCACTTGAAGCCGACGGCGCACACGGGCAGTCCGCAGCCGAACATGTCGAGCACCTTCATTGGCAGGTCGAGTCCGGACGACGACGTGTGCAGACACACGCCGAGGTCGGCGCTGCCGAGGATGAGCGGGTAGTCGCTCGCTTCGAGCCACCTATCGAGCCACCAACACACACGGTCACCTCACGAGCGCACAACAAGCAGTGTACCGGCGGGTCGGAACGCACATGGTGGCGATCCGAATGCGGCGGAGCGCGAGCAGCTTGATCTTCTCCAGGTACATCTGCTTCTGCGGGCCCTTGCCCGTGACGACGACCAGCAGGTTGGGGAACGCGCTCGTCGGCAACGACGCCGTGCGCGCTTCCAGCCGCTGCAGCGCATCTAGCAGGATGCCAAAGTCCTCGTCGGCGGTCCAGCTCGTCGAGCTGATGAGCATCGCCGGCCGGTCCGAGCGCGACGCGACCGTCCCGTTGACCTTACGCGTCATGAGCGTCTCCTCTGTCTTGCTATCCCAGCCCACGATCTGCAAGGTGCATCACCATGAGAGAGCATACAGTCATTGTGAGTGCGGTCGTAGCGAGGAGCAAGTCCAGCGATTTGTGCTCACGTCGCGGCAGTGGTCCAGCTGGTCGGCCACGCGCGCAAAGAGCTCGTGCTGCGTCTTGATAGGTGTTGACCGGAAGAAGGGCGGCGGCTTATCGTGCAGCACGGTCGCCTCGATCTGCCACGTGTCGCGCAGCCAGCGCTGCATGACGCGCGTCACGCAGAAGTTGGCGTCCGCCTTGCGTCCGAACACGCGCTCCGTCCAAGTCGCGACCTGCAGGCGCTCGCTCGCCATCGTCAGTGTCCGCGTTTTGATCCATCCAGCAGCCAAGCCAACGGAACACTCGCCTTGACGAGCGGGTGGCGCGCGCCGAGCGACAGCGCGAGGATGCTGTAGCCGAGGTTGTGCCAGTCGACGACGAACTTGGCCCCCTTGAGGCGGCAGCACATCCACACGACCACAAACGTCGGGATGCTGCGTCCACGAGTCTGTCAGCACCTGGGATACTCAGCCGTAACAATAGAGCCGAGGCAGCCGTACGTGGGCGGGTTCTGCAGCAGCACGAGGTCGACGCGGCCGGCCGAGACGAGCAGCAGCCACAGCAGCTGCAGGAACTGCACGACCACCTTGACGGGCAGCGGCCGCGTCGCGCGCGGCGCGAACGTCAGGAACTCGAGGTTTGGCTGCGCGTACAGCTCGGGCGTGCACGCCTCGCCCGCGTAGCCCGCGAGGCTGACGCGCAGCGCCGGGTCCGCGCGCGCCAGCGACAGCGCGTGGTACTGCATGCGCGGGCTGCGGCCCACGTCGCCCAGCACGAGCACCACCGCGTGCCGCTGGCGCTGGCGGCGGGCGGATGGAGTCGCGGTCGCGGGGGTTGTGCGGGAGCGCCGCTTGCTGCTGCGCCGGCGGGTCGCCATGGCCGTCGGGAGGCGGAGGAAGTCGGTCAATGGGGACTGAAGAGGTGACGCGGCGGTGATGGCGAGGGATCGGAGCCGGCGGAGACGGAGAATCCGAGGAATGAGTGCGGATTGCGATTTCACCTGCGTAATCGAATACAATTGGGATGCGGATGAGTGAGTGTCGAGTATAGATGATGTGCCTGTATAAATCAATTCGCTGTGGGAATGTCGAGATCTGGAGAGATTTGGTGAGGAGGATCGAGTTGTGCAGGCTCTTCAACGTGGACGTGTTCGTCGCCAAAGCCACCTTGGCAATCGCCCAGCAAGCTCCAAGCTGGCGAGATGGCCGATCTTCAAGCCCATTGGCGGCGTGTTCTTGCTTGAAGACCACCTCGAGCAGGGGTTTGGTGCCGACCAGGCTGATCAATCGACGAAGGAGCAGGCACTCGTTGGACATTGTCTGCTGCTCCGGGGACGAAGCAGCGACCTGGAGCGTATTTAGCACTGTGCACATGACGTCGCTGCTTCTCCTAACTTGGCGTGTCGAGCTGAACCAGCAGCAAGTCGAAGCTGACGACGGGTTCCCCAGCAACGTGCAAGGCGCAGTCTCCGATTGGCGGGAGGACAAACGTCAAGGCTGGAGACTCATGGGCTGGATGTGTGGCTGATCTCCACGGTGAATGCGCACCGGTAGACAGCGCGCGGCGAGTCGCCGCAGCAGCTGCCAGTCGTTGACGAAGATGGCGGCATCGCAGTAGAACTGGACGCCAGATGAAGCGCAGCTCGACACGTCGCTCGTTCCGAGCACGTGGATCTGCACTCCGCTTGATCGAAGGTCGATCGTCGAACACGTCTTGTACTTGTTCTCGCATCGCCCGGCAATCGGCGCCCGGCAATCGGCGCCGGCCTCGTTCTTCGTCAGCGTGTGAGACATGAACCGACTGGCTGGTTGGTCAGCGACAGCATGTCATCCTCTGGCCGTCTCGAGCAGTAAACGCAGCGACGATGCGCGCGCAGGCTGCGTCGGGTCGACTGGCCCGACCGACCCCCGCCGCGCACTGCTCGGGTGGCAGGCGAGCAGGGACCGCGAGGAAGAAGGCACAGAGGAGACGCTTGAACTCCACGCGGCGAAAGTCGAAGTGACTGCCAGCGCGGCATGCCTTAAAGCCGCAGGTTGTCGCCTCCTTCTCCGATGGCGGCTCGCCCAGCCTTGCATGCGGAAGGTTTGCACAGCAGCTCCTCGATTTTGTTAGCGCGGAGTTCAGATTGGTCGAGGCTTTGCGTGTGAAATTCCAGGCCTGGGTCCTTCCACACCAAAACTCAAGCGCCTCTCGAGAGTCTCGAACCATGCCCGCTCCGGGAATGCACCAGCATGCCCGCTGACATCCGCGCGCCTCGTCTGGCCGGGGAGCGCCTCGGGTCGAAGCGGGTTCGCTTTCGGCTCGGAAAAGGAAGGTGCTCCCCCTCCATCCTCCATCCTCCCTCCTTCTTCACTTCTTTCCCCTTCCTTCTCTCCTGCCCTCATTGAGAGATTCCCTCGTCCGGAAGACCAGAGCACAAGCTGTCGTGCTGCCTCCGCAGGTTAGTGGTGACGCCTTCGTGCTAGAGTGAAGGGGACCCGAGACGCCGCGTGGCTGTCGCGGGTCCGAAGTGATGACCGACAGGAGCACGCTGGCCGCTCAACAAGCTGCGCCATCCGCCGCCGATGAGCTCGGAGACCACGCCGCGACTCGCTACCGACACTTTCGCGACGCCATCGAAGTGATGGAGGCGTCCAAGATCGACCACGCGCTGTTCGGACTCTTGCTGGCCGCCGAGGGCATGAGGGACGAGATGCACGCGTACGAGGAGCAGGCGTCCTGGCTGCTGCGTCTGGCTCAGACTGGGCACTTTGTTCGTCAGATCCAGCGACTGCACGGCGTGTTGGACGCCATGGGCTCGCAGTACGATGTGGAGGAGTCTGCGCGTCTGAGTGAGTGGGAGAAGGCGCTGGAGCAGGAGAGAAGCGAGCGCGTGAAGCGATACGACCTCGTGCTGATGTCTCTCACCGCATGTGAAACTGAGTGCCAGTGCACTGTGTGTGTCCTTTGGAGCGAGATCGAGAGTGAGGATCAGCAGGAGGAAGTGCTGACTCTGCTCAAGGCCGCTGTGGACAAGTACGGAGACGACATTCTGACGTTGGAGGAGATTGAGACGACGGTGAAGGCATTCCGAGCTGTCGCTGAGCATGCCAACATGGTCGTCATGACGCCTCCGTCGTGGCTGGTGATGCCGTTCGAGTTCAGCAGCTCGTTTGGTCTGTCGCGGTGGGGGAACGACGTGTTCCTCCCAGATGCAGCCTCGGACAAGATGCAATTCATTCGAGACGCTAACGTCTGGTCAGGTCTGAACCACCCGCACGTGGCCAAGTTCCTCGGCGCGTGTCACGTGGGCAGCCGGCCATTCATCGTGCACGAACGAGTGCGGATGCTGAATACGGTCGTGAGCGAAGCGAAGGACCGGCAACAAGTGTGGCGGCGGGTGTACGAGATCGCGCTCGCGCTTCAGTATATGCACCAGCGCGGCGTTTGCTGTGCTGGTAGTTTGACGACGAAGGATACTTTCTGCGCGGAGTGCGAGGACAAAGCAATGGTGCTTGGCATTGGGATGGTGGACGGTGGCGGTGATAGTCCGAGTCATCCTCGAGAAGCTAGCTGGTCTTCTCAAGCAGCAGCGGATGTGACGTCGCTGGCCGTGCTGATCTTGAACTACCTGCACAATATGTCGTCAGCGTCAAGCAATTCGCGGAAGACGGAGCTGGATCCGCCGACTGAATACGACGTGGTGCCGACTACCCGTCCTGACTTTGTTGGCGAGAGCGAATGGGTGGTTCTCTTGAGCATTCTGCGAGTCGACGGTGTCTCAAACTCTGCGATGCTCCATGTGATCGAGCGCCTGAAAGAGATCGCTGGAATGGATCGTGACCGCGACTGGTTCAGCGATTGTTCCAGTATCGTGGTGTACGATGTCGAGAGAGGCGGTGCCGAGTCGATCGATTCGTTCGTGGTACCAGTGCTCGGTGGGCGGTCGATCGCAGAAGCACTCGATAACTGCGCTGGGATGGTCCGGGGCGATCCATTCACTGCTCGCATTCACTCACGTCTCAAAGACGTCTACGAACAGGGTAAAGCGATGGATTTGGAAGCCGTCGACGCTTCGCTTGTGAACGATTTGGTCACTCAAATCGCCAGCCTGCTCATTCGACTGTCCCGCTTCCTGGAGCAAAAGAGCTGCAGCGATGCGTCGAGTCAATTCGGGCAGAGTCAGCGAGAGAAAATGAGCGTGTTCGCGTTCCATGTGGACATCGATCGGCTTTTAGAGATGCACAGTTTGTCCCGGTCAAGTGATGTGCACCACTGGGAACCACACTACGCGGTGCTGTCGTCAAAGGCGCAGTTAGGCAGGCTGAGTGCGCTGATCCAGCCGGATCTGCCAGGCGGATCAACAACAAACTCAGCGACAGCGGCAGCATCAGGAGCAACAGGGTTACCAGCATCGTGCTATGTGATTCCTGAAGATGCAGTGCGAGATGACTGTGGTGACAGTCGAATGCCTGACGATACCGAATCACTCGTGTTGATTGACGACGACGGCAAGTCTCCTGTGGACGAACACAATGTAGCTACAAGTGCTCGATCGGCGTTTGAAAAATTGCATGCATTGCCGAGGTGGTTCCTCGCCCCGTCCGAGATCGAGTTCAAATTGATTACCGAGTTCAGTCGAGGAGCGTTCGGCTCGGTTCACCATGGTAAATGGTTCGACTCCCGCGTCGTCGTGAAGAGAGTGTTTACGGAAACTGGGAATCGCGTGAGCATTCAGGCGCAGTTTCTTCAAGAGGCCGACACGTGGTTTCAACTGAACCACATCAACGTCGTCAAGATGTACGGCGCGTGCCACATCGGCCAGCCACTGTTTGTGTGCGAGTACGCGAGCGGCGGTGACTTGAGCTCGTACCTTCGTCGAAAGAAACGCGAGCCATATTTGATCTGGTACAGTCTGCTGAACGCTGCGCTGGGACTCCAGTACCTTCATGCCAAGGGGATCGTACACGCCGACCTGAAGGCGAACAATATTTTGGTCGGGGCCGACGACATTGCAAAGCTGGCGGACTTTGGCTTGAGCGTGTCTGGTAGGCGCGGTGGTACGGACGAAGATGGCGGTGGGGCCCTTGGTGCGTATCGTTGGAAGGCGCCAGAGTGTCTTCCGTGGAGGGGTACACCGGGGAAGGCAGCGACATTTACGTCGGATGTGTACTCGTTTGCGATGGTGATGATCGAGGTGGCAAGTGGAACGTATCCGTGGGGCGACAATATGCCTGACTTGGCAGTGATTTCACATGTGAAGAAGGGCGTTCTGCCGTTGCAACCGACCGAGATTCCCGACGCAGAATGGAGTTTGATCAAGCGTATGTGTTGCTTGGATCCGGATCAGCGAGTGACGATCGATGCCGTCGTGGTGCACTTGCTGTCGTTGTTGGAGCGACTGGATTTGGTTCGGTTGTGGTCGCCGATCGACGGTCGTGTCGCGCCGAACATATACAAGAATCACGTGACATCGCGTGGTGGAGCGTTGTTGAACTTGGTTGAGCTGGCGAAAAGCTCAAACAAGAAGTTGGCAATTTTCGCCACAGAGCATCTCATCTCGATTCAAGCTAATCGCGGTGTGCGATGTGAGAACAAGGAGATCGAAGCTGTGATTGAGCTGGTCCGACATGGAAGTGACCGTGAAAAGACGTGGGCAGCCGAGGCATTGAACGTCTTGTCAACACAGCATTCTGATAACCAAGTGCTGATCGCGTCGTGCGGTGGTATTCCTCCATTGGTGGCATTCGTGCGCGACGG
Source organism: Phytopythium aichiense (assembly GCA_023338125.1). NCBI lineage: Eukaryota > Oomycota > Peronosporomycetes > Pythiales > Pythiaceae > Phytopythium > Phytopythium aichiense. The sequence goes on along the minus strand of JAADYH010000706.1, from coordinate 133 downwards.
CAACGACATGCAGAAAACGAACGCTGCGGCTGCATTGGGGAATCTGTCAGTGAGCACTGATAACAAGGTGTTGATCGCATCGTCTGGTGGGATCCCCGCGTTGGTGGCGTTGGTGTGTGATGGCGACGACGTG
>JAADYH010000705.1:0-15622 GCA_023338125.1 Phytopythium aichiense | reverse complement strand
GCGCTCAACCTCACGACGCTCGAGAAGATCGTCGCGTCCGCCTGAGCTGCGTCCCGGACAGGTCGTCTCGAGTGGCGGCGTCAAGCTCCTGCGAGAGGGCGGGAATGTATACTATCACAATTGAGGTCAGTTCTCGAATGCACATGCGGATCGTGATGTCGGCGGCACGCGGACGCTTTGCCGTCCCAGCTGCAGCTGCAATGGGTTGATGGCGCGAGTCTCCCTGATGTCTGCGTCGATGTCTGTCTGTGTCGGAGCCTGTGTGGAAATCCATTGCTCGAGGATCAAGCCGCGCTCGTGCCTCCTGTCACGTGGCGCGCCTCGCCCTGCTTCCGTGGTTCTGCTCATTCGAGAACTCGCGTCCACGTGACAAGCAGCAACAGCAAGCAACGAGCAGCAAGCCATGGCGACGACGGAGACGGAGGCGGACCGCGGCGTGCCGGCGGGCTGGGGCGCCGACGCCATCCCGTCGCAGCAGGGCAAGACGGCCATCGTGACGGGCGCCAACACGGGCATCGGCTTTGAGGCGGCGCTGCAGCTGGCCCGCCATGGCGCGCACGTGGTGCTCGCGTGCCGCAACGCCGCCAGGGCCGAGGCGGCGGCCGCGCGGATCCGCGAGGCACTCACGGACACCGACAGCCCCGGCAGCGTCGAGACCATGGCGCTGGACACGAGCAGCCAGGAGAGCGTGCGCGCGTTCGCGGCGCAGTTCCGCGCCAAGCACGACAAGCTGCACCTGCTGGTCAACAACGCCGGCGTCATGGCCGTGCCCTTCAGCCTCACGGTGGACGGCCACGAGCGGCAGTTCGCGACCAACCACTTGGGCCACTTCGCGCTCACGGCCCAGCTCTTCGACATGCTCAAGGCGAGTGCCCCCGACGCGCGCATCGTCAGCGTGAGCAGCCACGCGCACCGCGAGGGCTCGGTCGTGGCCCGCGAGCGCATCCAGACCACGGAAGAGGCGGACTACTCGTCCGTGACAGCCTACAGCCAGTCCAAGCTGTACAACCTGGTGTTCGCCAAGGAGCTCGCGCGCCGCATGGAGGCGGCCGGCGTCTCGGGTGTGCGCGCCGTCGCGTGCCACCCGGGCTTCACGCGCACCAACCTCTTCAACGTGCCCGCGACCGAGAGCGGCTGGTTCATGCGCCAGGTCTGGAAGATCATGGCCGCCGCTCCCGTGTACCAAGACGCCGCGGCTGGCGCGCTGTCGACGCTGTATGCTGCCACGGGCGCGACCGTCAAGAGCGGGGATTACTACGGTCCGGGCGGCTTCCTGTCGATCTGGGGAGCCCCCAAGCTCGAGCAGCCGGCCAAGGCCGCCGAGTCCGCCGAGCTCGCTCAGACCCTTTGGGAGGAGAGCGAGGCGCTCGCCAAGCTCAAGTTCGACGTCAAGTAGGGCCTCAGGTGATAGCGAACTGCTTACTTGCTATGCCAGGGCCGTATCCACCGCCTTCGTGGTCAGTCTAGCATGTTTATGCTTCCTTTATCAAGATCTTGCTCATAACGACAAGGAATTCGCTTCATTACTACCGCGGACGCATCGCTACAGGTTTAGCTGGACAGGATGCTGGCGTCGCCGCTGATCGGCTGGTACTCGGCGCGGCGGTGGAGACGCCGGCGCTTGACGTACTGCGTCGTGACGGCACCCACGGCCAGCGCGACCGCCGCGAAGCCCACGAACACCCACGAGGACGACGGCGACGAGTTCTCTGAGGAGACAACAAAGCTCGGCGACTTGGCGTTGGCGATGACGCCACCAGCCACGAGCTCCGAGACGTCCGACGGGTAGTCGAAGTCGCTGCACTCGTTCTCGCCATAGAGGAAGCACTCGAACAGGTGCAGCGCGTGCAGCGGACGCACCGCCGGCACCATGTGTCCCGCCCCCTTAACAGTGCGGAAGGCGAGCCCGTCGAACTGCTGCACGTAGCCGGCGATCTGCTGATCGGGCCCGAACCAGGCCTGCCACGGCGCGACCTGGGTCAGGTTGAGCCCCTCCTCGCCAATCCAGCGCTCCGTGCCCATGAAGTTGACGACCGAGTCGGCGTCGCCGCTGTAGATGAGCACCTTGAGGCCGCGGCCGAGGATGTTGCGGTACTTGTGCAGCGACGTCTTGGAGTGCCGGAAGTTGCGCGAGATCTTGCTCTGGCAGTCGACCCACTCCACAGGCGCACCCTCCACGTGCAGGGCCTCCTGCACCTCGGCCAGGTTGAAGAAGGCGTCCGTGAACCTGCCAGCGCACGGGCTGACGACCTCGCGGTGCCTCGTGCCCGTGGCCGTCGTGCCCAGGGCCTCGGTGCTCTCCACCGCGCCGTGGAGCTTGTCCACACGGTCGAGGTGGTGCACGAGGAGCGCGTTGCGCTGCGTGTTCTCGAGCAGACACACGTCCCCGTAGATGTAGTAGTGGTTGAAGGCGTCGGCGTTAGCGCTAGCCAAGGCGGTCGTCACGCCCTCTTGGCACTGCTCCGAGCACTCGTCGCCCCAGAAGAAGCAGTGCGAGAGGTCCCCGCCGCAGGCGTCGTCACGCACAGCGCGGTGCGTCTGCCGAGAGATGAGGGCGTGCGACTCGTAGTAGTCCAGGTACGCGTTGCTCTCGATGGCCGTGTCCGTGAGTGGGTTGCCGATCGCGAAGCCCTGGAGATTGACTCCCGGGAGGGGCTTGGCTAGCAGCAGGTCGACCAGGAACGGGATGTACATGCCGGCATAGCTCTCGCCGGCGATGTAGAACTCGCGGCCCTGCAGCGCCGGGTACTCGTCGAAGAAGGCGCGAAGGAACGTGTGCAGCCGGTCGGCGACCACGTCGTCGTTGTAGTAGTCGCCGCCGCCGGGCTGCACGTCCCCGCTGAAGCCGACACCCGCGGGCGAGTCGACCCAGACCACGTTGGCCTTGCGGTTCCAGCCGTACGGGTTGAGCTTGACGGTCGCGTCTGGCTGCGGCACAAACGGCCCATTCTCGGTCAGGAAGCCGTTCGTGGACGCGCAGCCCGGGCCGCCGTTGAGCCACAGCACGACGGGGTCGGCGCTCGCGTTGCCCTTGGACTCGGCCAGCCAGTAGAAGAGCTTCTCATCCGAGTCGGCCGACAGGTGGATCTGGCCGGCGAAGTGGTCGAACGGCACGTCTTCACGCCGCAGCCCCGGCAGGTCGACCACCTGGTGCTCGTTGCGCAGCGGAGCCTCCTTGTGGCGGTGGTGGAGCCGGTGCTGGGGCACCACGGGCACCGCCGCGGCTGCCCAGACCGTCGCCGCCAGCGCACACAGCGCGGACGCCACCGACAGCTTCATGATGGCGAGGGAGGCGTCGGAGGGTCTCGAAAACTCGGGTTCGCGCTAGAAGGGAGGATGGAGAATGGGAGAAGACCAAGAGGCGTCGACTCGGTCGGACAAGCCGACGCACCCGTTCTCGGGGATGGGGGAGGGGGTTCGGGCGGAGGGGGGTCGCGTAACGGATCGGCGGACCCACTTAGTGGACGCAAGAAGTTTCGCCAGCAGTTGCGTTTGACATGCATCCCGACCCCCGCTGCCCTCGTTCTCTGGGCCTTATGCATGACGATGATTAGCCGACGCTTCCGCCGACCAGATGACGCCGACCCCGTGTCTTACAGAGCTTGACACGTCGGTCGATGCGGATGTCCCACCATGGAGGAACAGCGTCGCGACGTCACCTCCCGGTGATTGGGCGGATGCACGCTGGCCGATGGACGCACTCGAGTGCTGGTGTCCAGCCCAACAACTGGCGAGGCGCGATCCTTCATGGCTGACCACTGACTGACATCACCACTCATCATGTCCGACGCAGCCATGTTGGGCGTTGAAAGTAGACGTGGCCGGTTTGCTGGAGGGGAGTGCAGCGGAGTGTTGACGCCGAGTCGTTCCGCCCCTTGATTGGCACGCGCGCTCCGGAATTCAACGATCACATAACGGTCAAGGACAAGGATGTGCGGTGCGTGATTGACAATAGGATACGTTTCTATGGATGGCGGCGTCCCAGAGTCAGGAGGCAACGCTCGAGCGGTCGGCGAAGCTGTTGCGCAGCGACAGACACATGGTGGCCATCGTCGCGAGCGTCTGCTGCCGGAACAGGAAGCGCGCCGTGAGGTCGCCCAGCGCCTGGTTGGGGAACACGCCGTCCGTCTCGTGGGGCTTGCCCTTGGCGCACTGCTTGCATGTGATGGTGGACGGCTCCTTGGCGTCGCCCAGCGCCGCGAGGCAGCGCGAGCAGTACGTGTGGCCGCATGGCACGAGCGTCTTGGGCTCGTTGAAAGGCTGCATGCACTGCATGCACGTGAAGGAGCTCTCTGACGCGGCCTCGGCCTCTACCAGCGCGCTCACAGTCTTCTCGAGCACCTCTTGCGTCTGCTTGAGCTTGGTGACGAGCCCCGGGTCCATGGCGCGCAGCTTGAGTTCGCGCAGCTCCTGCGACAGCGTGCTCACCATCTGCCGCTCCTTGGACAGGTCCTTGAAGAGCTGCTCCAGCCGAGACGTGAGCTCGCTGTTCTCGTTCTGCAGGAGCTGCACCTGGTTCTGGAACGACTCGGTCTTGTACTTCTTGGTCACAAGCTTGCGGTACTCCTTGTCGAGCTCCTGCATCTGCTGCACCACGACCTCGTACTCGTCCTTGAGCTGCGCGATCGCCGCCTCGAGCTGCGCCTTCTCCTCCGCTGAGATCGTCTCCACTTCGACCGGTGGCGGAGCCTCCACGATCACAGGGACGGACTTGGCTTCAGCTTCTGTCCGCGCGGCTTCGGCTTCGGCGGCCAGTCTCTCCATCGTCTCCTCTGCTGCAGCGATCTTCTCCATCAAGGTAGCGTTCTCCTCCTGCAGCTGCCGGATGACAAGCATGCTGGCGTCGAGGCGGTCGCTGAGCTCCATCTTCTTGTCCCGCTCTCGCTGGTGCATCGCTTGCTCCGCCGCGAAGAGTTCTTCGAGGCCCTTGAGTTTCTCCGAGAGTGCGCGTTTCTCCTCCTCCACGAGCACGAGCGCCTCCTGGCTCGCCGCCTTCTGTCTCGCGAGCTGGAGTGCTTGCACCGTTTCATCCTGTGAAAGTTGCTTCAACGACTGGATCTCGCCCTGGAGGCGCGCGATCTCGCTCTGCACTTCGGCTATCGTCTTGTCACGGGCGTCGAGGTCGCCTTGCAGCTGCACCACCGTGTTCATCAGCGCGCTGATTTCCTTGTCCTTGGCTGCTCCGAGCGCGCTCAGCACCGCGTCCTGCGTCTTCAATGCGTCCTGAAGCTTGTGCTCGAGCTCGCGCAGCTTGGACGCTCGCTCTTGCTCCACTTCGTGCCGCTCCTCCTCGAAGCTGCTCAGTGCCGCGCGCAGCTGCGTGATAGTCTCCTCCAGGCCCCGATTCTCCTGCAGAAGACGGTTCGTCATCTGCTCCTGCTGGTGCATCCGCTCGTCGGCTTGGCTGCATTTGTCCTTCCAGCTCGCGGCCGAGTCGTTCAGCGATGCCGCTTCTCGGCGCAGCAGCGTGATTTGCATCTCGAACGATTGGACGCGGCTGTCTGCCTGCTCATGTTGCTGCAGCCGGCGCTGCAGATCTACTACCTTGTCCATGAGCGCCTGCTTCTCAAGCGTCAGGGTCGTCCGGGCCTTGTCGGTCTCGTCTCGCAGGAGTTTCTCGCGCAGCTTGGTCGCCTCCAAGTCTGTCTGACAGCGGTTTAGCTTGCGCGTCAGGTCCGAGACTATCTGTTGCTCTCGCTGGTGGCGTAGCCATGTAGCACCAAAGACCCCTCATCAGACGCCAGCACTTCTCTCGACCTTGACACTCAACTAAGTGCAAACGTACGTTCAAGTCGCTGACCATCTTGCGCAGCCCAATGATCAGCGAGGACTGGGACGTGACGGTGCTCGTGAGGCTGTCGACTTGGGTCCCGACGCGCTCGTTCTCGCGCTGCAGCGCCGTGATCTGCTGCTGCGCGTCAGCCTCGGTCTCTTCCAGCTGCTGGATCTTGGCCAGCAGCTTCTTGTTGTTCTCCATTAGGTCTCGACAGCGGTTCTCAAGCGACAGCACCTAGTGTTGACGGCGATAAGTTGCCGTGGCCGACTCCACGCAGTGACACTCACGAGCGGCGACCGCACCTTCCGCTGGTATGACACCTCAAGCTGAGCCTGCTGCTGGAGAGCAGCGGCCGTCGCCGCCGCTGCGGCAGCATGACCAATGTACGGCAGTCCGCCATCGTCATAGCCGTCGAGCTGACGCTGTCGCCGGAGCGCTGCGATCTTCTCGTTCTTGGTCTTTTCCTCGGCGTGCGCCTCTGTCCACCCACCAACACCCGTGAACTCTTTGGCGCACACAGTTGGATCCAGCGGCAAGGCTCACCTTGGAGCTGGCTGCACTTGCTCGAGAGCTCGGCGATCTGAGCCTTCAGCGCTTCGTTGTGCGCTTTCTCGCGGCGGTTGAACGCCGAAAGCGATGCCACGTTCTGTTGCAGCGACGCAATCGTCTCGGCCTGCTCTGCGTTGCCGTACCGACTGCGCTGCGACGAGAAGAGCGACGATCGTGGGGCACTGTCACTGCTCACAAATCTCCGCTGCTCCTTCCCTCCAGCATGGACTGACGCGCCATCCTGGTTCGGCGAACTGCGCGCGGTCAGACTCGCTAGTGCCGCTTCAGCAGTCAGGGTCGCCGGCTTGGCTGCTCCACCTGCTGGAATCGACGGCCGCCGTGCGCGAAGCGACAGCGGGAGCGACTGCGCGGACGTAGGGACTCCAGGCGGCGGCGCGGCTAATCGCTGCATGCCGTTCTGAGGTCAACCGCGTGGCCAAACAAGCCGTGCGAGCACAACACAGGAAGGGGGCAATCGAGTGGAGCGATGACCAGTCGGTCTTTATTTAGAGCAGTCGGACGGACACGGAACGACACCAACGCACTGACACACAGTCAAACACAAGTGCATGAGCTCAGCAGGTGCACACAAGTCTTGCCTGCAGCTCTGCACGACTCTCGGCGTCCTCTTCCGGCACATGCAGCAGGAGCATTGGGCAGACACCACTTCAACCCGAGTCCTTATCTGATCCCTCTGATTCTGTACCTCTTTGTCTGAGAATCCACTTTCCGCGCCAAATCGGTCCCAAATATGGTGGGAAAGCGGCACGCGGACGACTCGCGCGAGGCGGCGGCGGCGGCCAAGCGGCAGGCTGGCAGCAACCAGACCCCGCGCGCGAGGAGGGAAGCCGTGGTGAAGAAGCTGGAGCGCGCATGTGAGGAGCTGCTGCTGTCGAGCCTGCCGAAGGCCATGACGGGTCGCGAGAGCGAGCGCGGCGAGATCCATGCGGTGCTGCGCTCCGCCATCGAGCAGCAGAGCGCTGGCGGGCCCATCTACATCAGCGGCTTGCCCGGCGCGGGCAAGACGTCGATCGTCAAGGAGGTCATCCGCTCGCTGGAGCAGATGCGTGACGCCGACCGCCTGCCGCACTTCCAATGGATCGAGGTGAACGGGCTGCAGATGCCGCGACCTGACGTGGCCTACAGCGTCATCTGGAGCGCGCTGACACCGCCGGAGGAGAAGCCGAAGCGAGCTATGAGCGCCGCGCGGCTGTGCGAGCTGCTGGAGCGTGAGTTCCACTCAAAGAACTCGGGGCGACCCATGGTGATCGTGCTTCTGGATGAGATGGACTTCATGGTCGCGGGCAAGAACCAAGTGCTGTACAACCTGCTCGAGTGGCAGACCGCGGCAACGTCCAAGCTGCAGCTCGTAGGAATCGCAAACACTATGGATTTGCCCGAGCGACTGCCCACGAAGATCCGCAGTCGGCTGGGCGGCCATCGCATCACGTTCCCGGCGTACACCAGGCACCAGCTGGAAAGTATCATCCAGCAGCGACTGCGCGAGCTCGACGTGTTCAGCGACGACGCCATCCAGGTCTGTGCCAAGTCACTCGCTCACCAGTCCGGAGACGTTCGGCAGGCGCTGACACTATGCCGCAAGGCCGCCGAGGTCTGTATCCGTCGCCTGAGTAGCGCCAGCGCTACCGACGACCCGGGCGACCTGTTCGTGTCGGCACAGGACCTGCACCAGGCGCAGCAGGCCGTGTCCGTGTCGGCTCCGCTGCGGCGCCTGCACAGCTGCAGCAAGTTCGAGTGCATCTTCCTGGTCGCGCTGCGCATGGAGGTCAAGTCGACGGGCAAGGCGAGCGGCGACCTCGAGGCCGTGATCGAGCGGTTCGCGATCCTGTGCAAGACGCACTCGTTCGTGCCCATCCCGCGGCTGCGCGCGCTGCTGTGGATCTGCGACGAGCTCGAGCGCAGCGGCATCATCCGGCAGCTGGCGTCGCGCGCGTCTCGCTACCCTCGGCTGGAGCTCAAGTGCTCCTACCAGGAGCTGCAGGACGTCTTCCTCACGCACCCCGTCGGCATGCAGCTCATCACCTGATCGCACTTCAAGATGTCCATGCCGTATTAGAAACAATAGAAACTCTCTGCATTTCATAGAAACCAACGCATGTCGGTCACACCACCTGCCGCACTGGCCATCCGTCCCTCCTTTCGGACTTCATCCCTCGTTTGACTGCAATAATCGGGATCTAACCCTCGGACACGAGGGATTGTTCGGGATCCGGTGTCCTCCCGCCGCCACCTTGGGCCAACCTTGCCGCCCTCCACCAAGCAAAAGCACCGACGCTCGGCGTTCAAACGGCGGCGGCACCAAGGGCCCCGAGGACGGCCAAGAGACGCCAGGTGCGTGACCGTCTGGCCCATTGCGCGCGTCCCCTCCCGCCCCTCCTCCCCCGACTCCGTCGCCTCTTTCTAACGCCGTCTTCTCATCCGCCCCCCTTCGTTTCCCCCTTCCTTCCTTCCATCACCAGGACGCCCTTTCTTCTTAGCCGAGAAAGGACCACCGACGAGGACGAGGACGCCGGGTATCTAGGCTCCAGTATGGCGAATGTGGCGGCGGCGACGCCGCTCCTCGGACGCCGCGCCAAGGGCGAGGACGCGGAGCGCGCGCTGCGCGGGCTGCAGGAGGCCAAGACGCGCGTGGACCAGGTGGCGCAGGAGGACGCGCAGTGCCCCGACTTGTTCGACCAGCTGTCGACGCAGGCCGAGCCGCAGAACTACTACCTCGAGCCGTACGCGTCGCAGTGGTGTCCGCAGGTCGTCAAGAAGGGTGCCGTCATCCCGCTGCCCACCGCCGTGGCCGCCGCGCTCGACGACACGCGCGCGCTGTCGCTCTCGGGGCTGCTCCCGGCCATGGACGTCGCCTGGACATCGGTCGACGCGCGGCTCTTCCTCTGGAGCTACAAGCAGCGCGGACGGTTTGCCGTGTTCGAGCTTGACCAGCCCGTGGTCGCCGTCGCGCTCTGCGCGCGGCCCGCGCCTGGCGTCTTCACCGACAAGGTGCGCCACGTGCTCGTGGTCGCCACGACCGTCGAGGTGCTGCTCCTCGCGGTGCTCTATGAGTCTGCGGATGCCCCCATCAAGCTGCAGCGCACCAAACTCAGCGTCAGCACGGACAACTGCGTCGTGCGCTGCATCCGCACAACGCGCAGCGGCCGCGTCTTCTTCGGCGGCTCGGACGGCATCGTCTACGAGCTCATGTACACCCCGGAGCAGCAGGCGGCCGCGAGCGCCGGCAGCAACTTGACAAGCGCGCTGCTGCTGCTCAGCGGCGGGAGCAAGACCTGCCGCAAGGTCGCGCACACGTCTAGTTACGCCAACTACCTGCCGGGCTTTCTCGCGGGGCTCGCGAGCGCGCCAGGCAAGCTCGCGGACCTCGTTGTGGACGACGCGCGCCACATCCTGTACGCGCTGCACGAGAACGCGCAGGTGACGGTGGTCGACCTCGGAGCGACCGGATCGAGTACCAGCGTTGTCTGCTCGCTCAACCTGCTTGCTGAAGGTGCCAAGTACGCACGCGAGTACCGCCGGACGCGTGTGTCGTGTCCCGACGAGCGGATCTTCCAGTCTGCTGGGCTTCAGGTCGTGTCTCTCGCGGTCGTGCCGCGTGATGAGTCGTCTTACGTTACGGTCGTCGCCGTCACCTCCACTGGCATCCGGCTGTATCTGACGGTGTACTCTCGCCGTGCCTACTCGATGGGCCCTGGCTCAAGTATTCGTGCCAAGCGGCCGACGCGCCTCGACCTCGTCTATATTCGCCTGCCCCCGCCAGCAATTTCGCTTTCGGACGCGCCGCCATACCACGCGAAGGAGGGGATGCAACCTGGATTTGCGCCTGGCAAGTCGCCGTCGTCTGTGCACGCGGCATTCCACCGTAAGGGTGTGTTCCTCATGGTCGACGGCCGCAAGGACGAACAGGACAGGCTTGTGGGTATTGCCCACGACCCGATCGCAGGGTCGTCGTCGATGGCCATCGCTGCCCCGTCACGGAAAGCGACGACCCGAGAATCCGTGTCGCTTGACTCGTGTATCGGCAAGGTTGTCGATATCCAGGAGCTGGATGCGTACTCGAGCGACGGACAACCCATCTACGACACTGCGTCGAGCGCCGGTGCATCTGCTGCTCGCGCTGGCTCCAAGCGATCGTTCGAGGAAATGTCGGCTGGATCGCTCGGAGAGAGCGCCGATGTCGCGATCGTCAGCGAAATGGCGTTGCAGTACTCGCAGCCGTCGCGACACTTTCTGTGTCTGACAAACTCGGGCATCCAAGTCTTCAAGAAGATCCGCCCGGTTGACCAGCTGCACCGCATTCTGCTGCTCGCGCGTGGTAGTGACATCAAGGCGGCGCTGGCACCATTCGTTCGCAGCTTCGGGGAGGTCCAGGTGTCGTGCATGCTGATTGGTCTGGCATGTGGAGTCGCGAGTGACCCCCTCACTACTGAAACTACCACGACGGCATCTTTGCTTGCGGGACGACGAACCTCTGTCGGTATCAAGAGCGACGAATACATCTACGCGACTGCGATGCAGGGCGTGTTCGAGATCGGGCAGAGCTCCGTCGCGAAGGCCGCCGCTGCCGCGGCACCAGTCGCTGGTGACAGCAATGGGTCGTCGTTCAACTCCGCGGCGGGTACATCTGCAGCCCCCGCCAGTACTCGTATCGTATTGACGACTGAGTTTGTCATGTCGTCTCAGCATGACGGTTTGGTCATGTTCTTGTCGCGGTTGCTTCGACCGCTTTGGACGGCCAAGACTCTCGGCGTGCGTGTGACGGCGAACTCGCGCGCGTCGGCTAGCAAGACAAATGGCGCCGCGAAGCCTTCTGCTCCCAACAACGCAACGACCTACGCCAGTGTTCTCGCGCCGGAGAAGCTGGACGAGGTGCGGGAGATCTTGTTCCAGCTGCGCCAGCTGATGGAGAGCGCTGGACCGTACGCTGTGGCGATCACGACGGGCGCTGCGCTGGAGAACAACCCGACCCTTGCCAACGCGAACGGCGACACGAATGGAGACGATAGCCTTTCCCGCGTGTCGGAGTTGGCGATGCGATACCACAAGAGCCGGACGGAGGAGCAGCGCCAGCGCGAGGCGCGTTACAAGGCGGAGCAACGCTCGCTGTACTACATGTACTCAATGGTGCTGCGATGCATCGAAGCGATTTCGCTGCTGCGGGTCGCGAACGACTACAAGGTCCCGCTTGTCGAGCAGCTGGCTCGGATGAGCTTCAGCGATCTCGTTTCGACCAACGATGGCGCTTCGGCTGCCAAGACCATGATCAAGGCGCTCATGCAGGGCCGGAACGAGAACAACACGTTCCTGACCAAGCAGCTGCGCGAGCAGTGCCCATCGTACTTCTCGGTCGCCGACCTTTGGCACTACCAAGGGTACAAGAGTCTGGCGATGGCGAAGCTTGGGGCCCCGAGCGCTCGCAAGGCATACCTGAAGCAGTCGCTCGAGCAGTTCCTGAACTCGTGCCACATGTGGGACTCGGAAGATGGCTTGGACGTGCTCCAGGGTATCTGCGACGACTACGCGCTGCTGAACTTTTACGAGGGGCTTGTGAAGCTGGCACTCGCATGCGGAAAGCACTTCCACGACGCCGCGGCCGCCGACATGAGCGGTGTCAAGCTTACATGGAAGCGCAACTGCTACGGATGCATCCTACTCGCACTGCAGCGTTTGCTGGGCAGTGCCAGCAGCGACGTGAACGGCAGCGAAAGCAGCCGGACAACGCGAAGCCCGCAGGCTGTGGACGACATGGTGAGCCTCGACGATGAGACGCGCGACAAGTGCGTGGAAGAGGTCTTCCATTTCGCGCTCGCATCCGAGGACGAAGAGTTCCATGAGCTGCTGTACACGTGGCTGTACGACAATGGCCACAGCCAACTGCTGACGTCGATCCGCTCGCCGTTCATCGAGGGCTTCTTGAAGGAGAAGGACCAGGACCTGCTGATCAAGATGTACATGGATCAGCACAAGTATCTGGTCGCGGCCAAGGTGTGGTGGACGCGTGCACACGAGGACGCGAGCGAGAGCGACGAGTATGGCGTCTCGGGGTCGCTCGAAAGCAACCCGGACCTTGGCAAGCGCCACTATTATGTGTCGAAGGCGCTTGGCTGCCTGAAGAGCCTCGAAGACATGGGCGAGGCGACCGATGCGATCCGCGAAGTGCGCGACGTGCTGGATGTCCTGCAGCTGCAGCTGCGCGTGCTCAAGGCGCTTGAGCAGCAGACGACAGAGCTGGAGGCATCCGCCGCGATGTCCTCGTCGCTCACTCTGGACGAGGACATCCGTGATCGCCAAGAGGACCTGAAGCTGCTGACGTACAAAATCTTCGACGCGTCGACACTGTACAACCTGTTCGCCTCCAAGTACGACATGTGGGCTGAGTGCCTGCATATCATCCACGTGTGCAAGTCGGAAGAGGCGGACGTGGTCGAGCTGCTGTGGTGCAAGATTATCTTCAGCATTGTCCCCCCGTCGACGTCAAACTCGGAGTTTAATGCATGGCGGGCGGGCCAGTGCGAACTCGCGGGCCTGTCGACCGAATTTAACGGCGGCGCTGCCTCGTTCGAGAACGGCGTGTGGATGGGCCAGCTGCAGAGCAAGCTGCTGCGGTTGGGCAAGACGCTGTTCTTCGAAGGCAGTGACGAGCACCGCGGGTCGGCGGCGACGATCGGCGCCGGCGCGTTCGTGTTCCCGGTGGGCTTCCTTGTGAAGCAGCTGGAGCTGGTGTCATCGTGGCACCTGCGGCTGACACACGCCGGGTCGTACGCGAGCACGCCTCTGTTCTCGTCGGCCGATGCGACGACGTTCAACTGGGTGCTCAAGCTGTTCCTGGACGTGGGGGTGCCGCACCGCATCGTGCTGAGCTTCTACGAGCAGATCTACCGCGAGCACGGCAGCATCTCGTGGACGCTGCACGTGCTGCAGTCGGTGCTGGCGCTCGTGACGCTCTGGAAGAAGCATGCCATGTCACCGCGCGCTGGGAAGGACTTGCTGGCCGAGTTTGCCGCCAGCTGCCCTCACCTCGTCGACCTGTCGGGCGACGTCGTCACGGATCTGAAGGCCATCCCGCAAGGTAAGCGAATGACTGCTGATGGTATGTGAATGCGCCGACCAGAAGACTCACAGTGCGTTGTTTTGTTGTTTATGATGCAGACGAGTTCCCGGAGGCCTCCACGTTGCTGGATCAGTATCGGCGCGTCAAGAGCGACCTGCTCAACTTCCGCAACATGATGTAGAGACCTCGACCCGCGTCCTCAAGAACTCCGGGAAGCAATCGACAGCGCGACAGACTGCGGAGGGGGAAGAAGGAGTCGCATTGGCGACTGCCTCCGCGCGCACGCCATAAATTACACGTTTGTCTTGAACCCTCGTGTCGCCTTCCGATCCTGCGTCTGACCACCACCGCCTCACGTGAACCTCTGCAGCGTCAGCGCCAGATGCACCCTGCCCGCAGGCACGAGCTCCTCTTCCTCGTCGTCGCGCGGCTTGCCGACGCCGACCGAGAGCCCCGTGTGCTTGACCATGGTGCCGATGCCCTTGATGGGGCGGTAGAAGACGCCGGCGACGCCCTTGCCGACGCCCTTGGCGAAGCCCTCGAGCCCTTCCTCCTTAGCTCCCTTGATCGGGTCCTTCCACACACCCGTGATGCCGCGGTAGAAGCCTCGCGTGACGCCCTCGGCGCCCGCCACCAGGTGCTCGCCGAAGTTGGAGGCCCACTCGCGCGACATCTTGACGTCGAACCACTCGTCGATGGCGGCGGCAGGCGCCGAGAGCAGCGACTGCAGCTGCGCGAGCGGCACCTCGAACGCGCCGATGCTGCGGTCGGCGCTGATGGCGTTGTAGTCGAACAGTTCGACGTACAGCGGCGACGCGCCGTCCCACGACAGCAGCAGCGTCTCGCTCCACGTCGGGTTGACGCTGTTGCTCACGTGCTGACTGCTCACGGTCTGCTCGCCGAGCCGCAGTGTCACGTACGGGTCCGACTTGCCGCTGATGTTGACGCCCGCCAGCTCGCGCGCCTCGAGCAGCGACACCTGCAGCACGCCCACGAACTCGATCATGCCGCGCTGGTCGCCGCTCGACTGCTTCTGCACGCTGCCGGCCGGCGACGACGTCGACTCGGACGAGCACAGACGGCCGGCGGACTGCCGCTGCATCATCTGCTGCCGATCGATCACTGAGGACGACGACGCGGACGCGAACTGCTTGGCCTCGTACTTGGCGCGGATGAAGCGCTCACGCTCGGCCCGCGGCGAGTCGGCCGTGGGTTTAGCGAACGCGTCGACCTGCATGTCCAGTGAGCGCTCGAGCGCCGCGTTCAGCGCGTCGTTGCCCGCCGCCTCGACCACGGCCACCTGCTCCGCCTGCAGAGCCACCGCGTGAGCATCAAGACGTTCATGATATATCACCGCCGGGGAGACGGAAGACGCCGGAGGACGAGCGCACCGTCCACTTGTCGAGCGTCGTGCTCAGCACGAAGGAGACGTGCACACCCAGCGAGCGGTGAACGCCGGCGCACTGCGTGCAGATGAAGCCGCCGTGCGTCACCGTCGCCCACCTCGAGGCAGCGTCATAACGACGGTCAGCGCCACCTCCGCCACACAGCGGCTCACACGGAGACGGAGAAGAAGCGGCGAATTACTTTGGGTTGGGCGAGTCGCAGTCGGCGCAGTGCGAGTTCTCGGGCCGCCGCGCCGCCGCCAGCAGCCGCGCCTTGACCATCTCGTTCGCCTCCTCATCGTCTGCAGACCGCGAAACCCGAGCGCTAGCGTCAGATGGAGAGCCAAGACGACGCCTGCCGCCTCAGCCCAGACAGTAGAGACCGAGAGCATGCAGATACAGCGATCCACGCACACTTTCGGCGCATATTGGCGCTGGGGTCAGCGGCCGCTCCGCTTGGCGTCGCCAGCATGTTTGCTCGTGTCGGATGATCGGGTTGTGAGGAATATCAGAATGAAATTGTGTGATTTCTCTTTATAGCCAATGAACGCGGGTTAAATTGCGATTACGAGCGCTGTGATTGGCTGATATCGCGCCGGCGAAGCGCTTCAAGCGCGAGCAGATACAAGCGCTCGAAGTCCGGGTACGTCACCTGCATCATCACCTCGCAGCAGCACCACCAGCGCTCCGTCAGCTCGTCATGCCGCTTCAGAGACCGTATCTACCAGCCGCAAAGCAATAGGACCACTCACGCGACCGTCGCCGTCGCGGTCGGCCTCGTGGAAGGCGGAGAGGACGGTCCGAGGCGGCAGGTGCGGCAGCGCCGACGCACACACCTGC
>JAADYH010000704.1:0-15634 GCA_023338125.1 Phytopythium aichiense | reverse complement strand
TCAGCATCAAAACAGAGATTTTCAACTGTTCTAGTATCAAGATCAAAATATACAGCTTGCACTGTACCCCTCCGAATCGCCTTGCCAGCAGAGTCGCCGCCATCTCGCGATCCTTCCGCTGCTGGCGCGTTGCAATGGCCGGGCCCACCAAACGATCACCTCAAAGGGAGGGCAGAAGGTGTCATGCTTTCCTTGCCAATTCCCTTGGGAGTGCCTGCCGTTCAAACAGAATTTCTTCGACTTCATTGTCAACCCTCCTGCAACAGAGCTATCCGCTTTTGGCCAGACGCTGCGCATGTTTTGTAAATATGTTGGCAAGCTTCTTGGATGGTTCCCGAGGGTGAGGCGAGTGGTTGAAGCACGAAACACAGATTGCTGCGGTGACATCGGGAGCTCTTTCTCTGCATCAGCTGCGTGAACACTGGCCGCGCAGAGTCCAAGCGAGTGCGTTCAGTATCATGCGACTCGCATGATGCGCGTCCCCATTCCTTCCAGATGTACTGGCCGCGCGGGTGCACAGCGTAGAGCAGCGGCGCGACTTTTACACCCGTTGTGCTGCTGTTGACGTAGTCGACATGCCTGGTCTTCGCAGATATGATGCATGGCAAGCTTGCAACGCGAATCAAAGTTGCCAAGTCGGTGCAGGATTGTAATCGCACCAGGTCGCCTTGTCGGCACCAACAGTTGCATCAGACACACTTCAGGCCACTCAGACCACCAAAACGCGACTTGCGCCGTCAAAGCGGCCGAGTCGCTTGTTCGTTGAACGCTGCCTCGCTTCAGTGCACCATTCGGTCTCCGCTATGTCGACGAAGGAGTTTACAGCTGGTAGTCAGTACAATGGTGGCCTGATATCCTCTCGAATCTATACATCACTCTAAACTAAACTTCCAACAATCTCGTTGTATGTTGATATAAACCTTTATGAACTGATAGTATCATAAATTGATGATTTACCCTGAGCCGATGAGAGTCGCGCCATCACTTGGTGGTCAACATCACCCATCCCTCCAACTTCAGAAACGTCTTGCATAACTCATTGCAGTGCGCACAACGCACTTCTTGCTCCATGAAACCTTCGTGTACTCCTGTGTGATACCTTCCGCGTCAATTGGCCACCACCCGGCGGCGTCACGCGATCCTCCTCCCGACCGCGGTTGATTCTCTCCGCACTGCTCGGCGCTTTCCGCTTGAAGTTCAATGGCGATGCGACCGCATTCGCGCGCCTCTGGCCGTTCATGGCACCCAATGGGCTCTCACTCCCCTCCGACCGCACTGGCAACTGTACGGCTCACTTCCCAATCCTCTTCGTGACAGCCACCGCCTCCTGCCTTCAGCCATGGCTCGTCCCGACTCGGCCAAGTACGACAGCAACTACGTGGGTCTCCGCGAGCCCGACGTGTCCATGATGGACGATGAGATGGTGCACCTTGAGCCGGCGAGCGCCAAGCCGTTCCAGATCAAGTCGCCGCTGCTGCGCGAGTGCCTCGCCGAGTTCATCGGCACCATGGTGATGATCATGTTCGGCGACGGTGTTGTGGCGCAGACAGTGCTCAGCGACAACGCCAAAGGCTCGTACCTCGGCATCAACCTCTGCTGGGGCCTCGCCGTGCTCTTCGGCATCCACTTCTCGGGCGGCGTCTCTGGCGCTCACCTCAACCCGGCCGTAACAACCACGCTTGCGCTCTTCGGCCGCTTTCCGTGGAAGAAAGTCATCCCGTACGCAATCGCGCAGGTGCTCGGCGCGTTCGTCGCCGCCCTCGTCATCTACGTCGTGTACTACCCCATGTTCAACGTCATCGACCCGAACCGCGAGAGCACCCAGGGAGTGTTCGCCACGTACCCTTTCTCGGACGACGTGCCGGTCGCCACGTGCTTCCTGACCGAGGTCGTGGGAGCGGCGCTGCTCCTCGGCGGCATCTTCGCCATCGGCGACGAGAGCAACAAGCCCGCGAGCCCGTACACGTCGCCCAGCGCCGTCGCGCTGCTCGTGGTGGCAATCGGCATGTCCTTCGGCATGAACTCGGGCTACGCCATCAACCCTGCGCGCGACTTCGGCCCACGGCTCTTTTCGCTGTGCGCCGGCTGGGGTTCCAAGGTCTTCACGACGCGCGGCCACTACTTCTGGGTGCCCATCGTCGGCCCACTGCTCGGAAGTGCCCTTGGCGGCGGGATCTACGTCGCCTTTGTTGAGCACCATCACCCTCGCAACTGAGCGACGGAACAGCCAGTATCCCCCTCTAAATAACGAACAATGCCCCTCACCACCGTCATCGTCACGCAGCGTCGCGTCGTGTTGTCCATAGCGCAGGTGCTCAGCCTCTCATGGTTTCTGTTCGACTGATCCATATCTCGTGTGTCCTCTGCCTTTCTTCTCAGTCGCGAGGGTTGTGCGCCAGCAGCCACAGACCCCAGTTGACGGCAAAGTCCGACGACGCAGCCACAGAGGCGAGCGGGTGCGAGTCGTCCGGGTACCAGAGCAGCTTTGTCTTGACCCCGTGGTGCTCGAGCGTCGCACGGAACTCGAGGCCCTGCGTCGGCGGCACGCGCCGGTCCTTACCGCCCAGGCCGTACAGCACTGGCGTCGTCACCTTGCTCAAATCGTTCGCGACGGGCGAGTGCTGCCACAGCTTGTTCAGAATCGCCAGCCGTGTCTGCGGCGTGAGAGCGGCTGGAGTCGACGGTGCGGCGGCAGACAGAATGCTCTCGAATCGTTGCACCCCAGCAGCAGCGAGTGCCCAGTCCGGGATGTCCGTGCTGTAGAACATGCTCGCAATGTTGGCGACCGGGTTGCGCGTGACCGTCGACTTGTAGTAGCCGGGGAACTGCGAGATCAGGTGCTGAACGAGGAACCCGCCGTGCGAACCGCCAGAGCAATGCACCTTGCTCGCATCCAGCAGCGTCGGGTGCTCGGCCAGCAAGTGCTGCAGCGCGTAGTGGCAATCAAACACGTCCTGCGTGCCGACGCGACCAACCAGCGACTCGAGCGCGACGCGGCCGTAACCCGTACTTCCTCGGTAGTTGACAGTCACGACGGCGAACCCAAGCGCCGCAAAATAGTCACACATGCCACGGTACATGACTGGGGCGTTGCCGTGCGGCCCGCCGTGCAACTCGAGAACGACAGGGTATCCGCTGCTCGGAGGCTCCTGGGCCGGCAGCAAGAGCGCCGCCTCAAATGGAGCCGTGCTGGACACTTGCGGAATCAAAAGATCCTTGAGCGCATCTTTTCCAGGGAAGTCGAGGACCGGCAGACGGCGAGGCGGTGAGTCCGACACGCTGGTAGGAATACTGTACACTTGCCAGTCCTTGATGTAGGGAGAAGTCCCCTGAGCCTCGTCTTGCACCTCAATCGCGATCGGCGACCGGGCATATTTACCGGAGGCGGTCTCAATCGACACAAGATACACGCTTGGGGCTCGCGTCGGCGACGACACGGACACCAGCGCGAAGAAACTGTCACCGGCATCGTGGCGGTCCAGCACTGTCTCGATGGCGACGCGCGCGCCGTCGACGTACTTTGGCGAAACGATAGCGGCCGTCGAGACATCCACGTACTTCCACACGACTCGTGAGCCAACCTGCGTGTCGAAGAACACGTACTTGCCGTCCGCAGACCAAGCGTTCCTGCTCAATGAGCCGGTGAAGAGCCCGTTGAACGCAGTTTCAACCTTCTCGGCGCTGGTGTACCCCTCCTCCGGCTCATCCTTGACAGGCACGACGCTCGAAACACGCTTGGTTACCCAGTCGACCACGCCTAGGAAGCTGCATGTGCCATGGGTCACGATATCGCGGGTGCCCAAAAACGCGAGCTGCTTGCCATCCGGCGAGAACCGAAGGCTGCGCACGGACCCGAAACTCTTCTCGTCAGCGTCCGTGGCAGGCGCCAAAAGAACTTTCACAACCGTAAACTTCTTCTTCGCGTCTGCGTCTCCGACAGCCTCCGTCGGGAACTCAACTTCATAGAGCTCGCTGCGCCGGTTGTAGCAGTAGAGAATACCGAGTCGTCGCGGCTTGTCTGTCTCCGTCCCGGTGAACACCAGTCCCTTGTCTCCAGGCGTGAATGTGACGTCAGCACACGTCACGTTCTCAGGAACCCCCGTGATCGACTCGATCTTGCCCGTCGCCAGGGTCGCGACGAACACGGCGCCGGTCTTCCTGCCAACGTAG
Organism: Phytopythium aichiense; assembly: GCA_023338125.1. Taxonomy (NCBI): domain Eukaryota; phylum Oomycota; class Peronosporomycetes; order Pythiales; family Pythiaceae; genus Phytopythium; species Phytopythium aichiense. The sequence goes on along the minus strand of JAADYH010000704.1, from coordinate 11,464 downwards.
CGCTCGCCCCAGTCGTCCTCGTGCAGGAACTTGTTGCCGGGCAAAACCGTCGCCGCGTCGTCCTCCTCGCTCTTGCTGCTGTCGGCTTTCTTCGTGGTCTTGTCGGGGCTGTTGACGTTCTCCCAGAACGGCGCCGACTTGTCGGCCGGCGACTTGACCTTCTCCGCCACGTACGCAATGCGCGTCTCGTCGTGCGACCAGGCGAAGCCGCCCTCTCGTTCACCCAGATAAATGCCACCGTGTAGCGTCTTGGGCGCCTTGAAGGTCGAGACGAGGCGACCACTGGCGAAGACGGAGAAGACGCCCTCGGGGTCCTCTCCGGCCTTGCCTGCGGCCTGCTTGAGCGTCACGACCGCTTTCCTGGACGGCGACACGCTCGTGTACGCCACGTCCCAGCTCGCGGGCACCAGGCCATGCTGCACCTTCGGCGCTGCGTCCGACAGCCCCGATACGTGGTGCTGCACCTGGAACGAGCTGGTCGTGCTGTTGACCAGGTCGTTCGCGCTCCAGACGAGCTGCGCCACCGCCGCGTCGCCCGCCGAGTCCACCGACAGGAAACCGCTCGCCAGCGCCTGCGTCCGGCCGCTCACGCGCGCGTATAGCTCGCCCAGGCGCGCGCTTTCCTCCGCCATGACGTCAGTCGGTCAGCCTTTCTCACGACGGAACTTGGTGTTTGCTTGGTGCTAGCTTGCCGCTTGTGCACTTGAAGTCTTTTTGCAGAGTGACGTGGGGCAGGCGGCGATCTTCCGTAATGAGGTGTTTTGGCCAATGAGAGGGTGGGAAGGGCGAACGTGGACGGAGCGGAGCGATGGGATTGGTTGATAATAGGAGAAGTGAACTTCTTCAACTGACAGGATCAGTGATCACTGGATACACTCATCGTGCTTGCCATGTTGAGGAGGCCGAAGTGTGTCAAGATGGCGCAGCTGCGGTTCTCACTCGCGCCGAAGAGAGTGCATTGACGGTGGTGTTATTATACTTTACAAGGGACTGCTTCTCCTGCTTCTCCTGCTCCTGCGAGGTTGATCGGCGGAGGAGACGCGCGAGGATAATTACGACGGACAGCGACTGACGCGCCTGCCGCTGGCGATGCGAGGCTAAATATCTGGGACGAGAGGGTCGACAACTCTACAAGCATGGCGACGGAGCGCTAGCGAGACCGGGGACTGGCGAACGGGTCGGAGAAGCAGCGCTCGATGGAGCACTGCGCTGGGCGTGGATGACTGCGCTGGCTGGCGTGGTCCATACTGTCGGTCGGGCGACTAGAAGAAGCGCATTGCGACAGACGGCGACAGACGACTCGTCCTCGGGGGCCGCGCGAGCTCGTTCACGTAGAGGTGCGTGATGTCCTCGAGCGGCTTGCGCTTCCTGCTGACCGCCTTGATCGCCGTCTTCTTGGCGCCGTCGCTCGGTTTCTTGGATGGCTTCTTGCTGCTCTTGAGCGCGCGCTTCTGGGCGGCAGGCGCCAGCTTGCGCGAGGCGATCTTGCTCGCGCCGACGGGGCTGATGTTGCACAGCAGCCGCCGCCGTGCGGACAGCTCACTGCTCTCGTGCCGCGCGGCGCTGGTGTCGAGGCTCAGGTCCGTACGCGCGTGGCGGCGCATGATGAAGCCTAGGTTCTCCTTGTTGCTCTCGTCCAGGAGCTCACAGTCGCGGCTGAGGAGTGGCAGCAGGAGGTCGAACATGGCGCGGTCGATGGTGTCGATGTTGGTCGATTTGCGGAGTGGCAGGTTTGCGGGAGGTGCCGTCGGTGGAAAATGGCGCCAATGCCGGCGGGCGGACGCGGGAAATGGAGCGGAGACGCGGGAAGGAAAAAATCTGAAAAAAAGTGGCTCGACAGGTTCTTGGTATATTCAAACGTAGAGAAAAACGGGTCGCTTCAACTCAAAAGTGACATTCGCTATAGTGACACATCACTCTTGTGCGACCGACTGACGTGGCGGCTTGTGTGACCCTTGGAAGAACGGAACGTCAAATGGAGAAGGCGCCACATTGGCGCCAACGATTCTCACTCCACCTTCATGAGCGTTGGGTGCGGCGCCTTTGCGGTCGGAAGAGTCCGCTGTTCAGGCTGGACACGAGCCGATTGGCGTCCGGCTTGCGCGTCCATCAGTCGCCGAGGCAACACTTTTGCGCTCGGCGTGTTTTGCCAAAGTGGGCTCGGCGTCCGCTCTGCTTCGGCCCGCTGTCCCCCACTCACTGGCTGCGCGTCGAGCAGTGGCCACGCGCTGAACGCTTCAGAGTTGGGAGTCGCGCGTCGCATGCGGCAGCGATTGGACGGACGCCTCGACGATGTGCTGCCTGGCGGACGACGTGGCACAGCGGGTGATCCGCGAAGACACAACGGCGGATCCATCGATCGCACGCGAGGAAGCGAGGAAGGATCCACACACGCGTCGCGTTGGGATTCGCCGACCCACGCGCGAGGTGTCGCTGTCCTTGCCATGCCATAAGCACGACGCGAGTGGGAACGAGCAAGCCGTGAGTGCCACGTGGAGGGGGACGCCGCGCGTGAACCAAAACAACTTGTATTAGCCTACCGACGGGCCTCGTTATAATTATTTAGGCGATCCCAATTCCCCGCCCTCTAGCTCCATGTGCGGCCGGCCCCTCCGGCCTGTGCTCGCCTGTGGTCGCGCGCCCGCTAATATAAGTCCGTCTAGTGTCATGCGGCGCGCCACCGCCCCCGCCCGCCCCCTGCTTCTCGCCGCAAGAGGGTCGGCGGCCTGTTTGTAGCCCTGCTGGCCGCTCGAGACCTCGGCGCGCGAAGCCTAGATCCACTCCTTGCGCGGGTTGAAGATGGACGACCGGCGCGGCATCGGGCCCTGAGAACCCGACAGGTCCTCCTTTCCGCCCTCGTCGTCCGCCGCGGCCGTGGTGGTGGCCACGCTCGTGTTGAGGATGGATGCGGGCGACTCGTCCTGCTTGCCGTTGACCATGAAGCGTGGCGTGAGGCTCTGCATGTCCATGACGGCAGCCTTCAGGTCCGGGTCCTCCTCCTTGCCCTCGTTCTCGAGCAGCGTGCCGAAGGACGGCATGCCGCTCCGGCGCTGCTGGCTCTGCCGGATGGCGGCCGCGATGCTCTCAGTCGACGACAGCGACCGGCCGGCGCGCGCCTGCAGCGCCAGCTGCGCCGCGATGGCCTCCTCCAGGTCCATGTCGGCGCCGAGGCGCACATCTTGGTCCTTGCCGCGGCGCCGCAGCCGCCGCTTCTCCTTGAAGCGCTCCAGCGAGCGCCGGATGCACCGCAGCAGCGCGCGGAAGACCATGTCGCCGCCTGCGTCCGTGGTGTGTCTTTTTCTGGGGTTTTCTGCGACTGCGGCCTTCTCGCCCGCGCGCGCGTGATTTTTTCCTCCTCCCAGGAGGATGAGGCGAGCGCCGACGCGTGCGTTTGCACGCCGCTCTGCACTGGCGCTGGGTGGAAGGCAGGTAGGTGCCCGGCAAGCGCCTCGGACTGCGACGCGGCAGGTCGCAAGTCAGTCGATCACTCGCTCGCTCGCTCGCTGGTCAGTTGGCCACCGGCACGCCACTGGTCGCTGCCGTTCCGCTTGAGACGCTGCTGCTTTGCTCGAGCTTTGCTGGTGCTTGCTGCCTGCAGGTTGTCGACTGCGCTGTGAAGTGTTGGGAGCAAAACTTTCGCTCGGTTTCTGCTGCACTTATTTTACTTCCGCCCTGAAGTTTCTCGCCCCTTCTTTCGGCTGCTCGTTGTCCCATCGGCGATGCCTTATCGCGCGCGTCGACACTTGGAGAATGTATGGAGGGCAAATGCACGGCAGCTGTCGATCGAATGAGGCCAGGAAAGCGCGACTGTGTTCCTCCGCGACAGCCGCGCGACGACATGATGGCGCGAGAAAAGAGCCCTCGCGGAGCCGGCGGGTCGGCCTCCGAGCACCGGAGCAATGGAGCAATGGAGCATTTCACACCGGGTGAAGCCGTCCATAGGGGGGCGAGCCACATGGCGGCGGGTGGTCAACCGTTCTTATTATAGCGTCGCCTGGCGATTTATCTTCGGCGAAACTTACGCCCATCCAGCACAGAGGGTCGATTTTTTTTCTGAGTCGCGCGCCTCCCACGATGGATTCTTCTCCACCCATTGCGTCGACACCGACGGTCGCGTGAGTCGCCGACGCGACCGGTGTGGGATGCGACTGCCTCCTCACATCCAAGCCGCTCCTTTCCCGCGAGGACGGACGCTCGCTGCGACTGGACCTGCACGGACCAGCCGCCCGCGTCATGACTGCCGGTCGGGTCGGCGCGGCGCCTGTGAGACGCCCGAGCCAGTTCCATCCCTGCTGCTGCATTCGGACGCATTGGTGCCCATTGTCGGCCAGGTGTGTCGGGCGTTACGTAATGGGATCCCATGAGCGGCTTGGTCAATCGGTGCCGCCCGCACGAATAGTGCGCGGGTCTTTATTTCGGATGATGCACCTTCGTCTTTATATATAGTATTTTGTTTTGTTTTTATAAAACCTTCAGGATCGAATACTTGGCAGTCACTGTTCTGCAACCATCACTCCGTCTCGGGGTCGGAGTGATGATCGCGAACGGACCAAAGTGTCAGTTCTTTCAGTTGAAGGCCAAAGGCGAATCCCCCCACAAGACGTTCCCTATACAGACGCCCATAGTATCCGAGACAGGCACAGCACGAGCATGGGCGACGCGCTGCTGCACTCGTGCACAGTCTACCTGTACCGCCTGGACGCGGCGCGCGGCGAATACGCGCAGGTGACGGGCTCGGCGCTGGGCTGCGCGCTGCTTGGCGCCTCCCGCACGGTCGAGGGGGCCGAGGGCGGCGAGGCGCCGGCCGCCGCCGCGACCTTCTCGCTCCTGCTGTACGACGCGCAGAAGCGGCCGGCGCTGACGCTGCCCGTGGCCGCCAGCACGCGCTTCTCGCCGCAGAGCGACTGTTACGTGCACTTCCTGGACGCCGAGCAGCAGGACTGCTCGCTGCGCTTTCGCGACGCCCGCGAGCGCGCGGCCTTCCTCTCCGCCGCCGCCTTCATCCACGCGCACGTCGTCGTGCACTCGGCCAGGTACTGGAAGCCTTCTCGTGGGGAACGGTTGGCTGTCAGCGTGGACGAGCTGGACGCCGGCAAGGAGGACGCCCCCGGACTCGCCCATGAGGACGTAGCTGGCGTCGCCATTCAGCGCTGGCAGGGCGATGCGGACGCGCGCGAGCGCTTCTTCTCACCCAACCCGCTGGAGATCGGCACGCAGCCGCCGACGGAGGCCACGACCGGTAGCGGGGGAGACGTCAAGCGCATTCGGCTGCTGCCGTACGACGCGGCGAGTGAGAGCGACCCGCTGACGCGTGCGCTGGCCGCCGAGGCGCTCGTGGGCATGCACAAGGGCGGCAAGCGCCTCGTGACGGTCGTCTCGGCCAGCACGCAGGAGTGGTTTATTGCGCAGGTCGAGCTCGTCAAGGTGAAGAAGGCCACGCGCTCGAGCAGCGCGGCCCTGGCGGAGTCGAAGGGAGCGGACGAAGAAGTGAAGGAGGTCGAGCCGGCCGTCGACGACGGAGGCGGCGAGCACGCCGAGCTCATTAAGCGCATGGCGAGCATCTCGCGCGCCGGCAGCCAGGGCTCGGGGCTAATCGCGAGCCTCAACTCGAAACTCGCGAGTCGCAGGGACTCCGTGGAGCAGCCTATCATTACCGAGCCGACTCCAGACGGAACGGCTGAGAGGCAAAACAACCTATTCGCTGACCAGACGGGTCTTCCGGCAGGGTATGTGCCGGTGCTGCTAGCCGGGCTCCAACTTCCTGGCGAACGCGCTCACTCGCTCTCTCGCTCCAACACGTCAAGCTCCGAGCAGCCGCTGGTCGACGCTGCCTCTTCGTCCGCGACGGCTTCGTCGCTGGCAGCGAAGGTGATCGCGCCACTCAAGCAATCTCCACGAGGCTCAGCTTCGATCTCGACTGAGTTCGGTGGTAGCGACGCTACAAGTCTCGCTTTGTCGAGCGAGATGGAGCAGCTGATGAAGGAGCAGTCCGACCTCGAGAAGCTTCGCCTGGAGCTAGAAGAAAGCAAGAAGAAGCTGCAATCGGAGGATACTAGCGCGTCAGCGAGTCCCAGCAGTCTGCCGAGTCGAGCCTCCTCTTCGGCTCCAGCGACGAGCACATCAAGCAACTACAAGCCGTGGGAGAAGCCTGGATCGATCTTGACGCCGTTTGAACAGGCATCGTTCTCGGGTGGAGCGTCGTCTCTGCCGGGAACATCAAGAGTTGTCCAGCCAGCAACCGGAAGTCTATCCTCGTCCTCAAACCGCTGGACACCGAGCAGCTTCGAGCTGGTGCCGTCGTTCTCGCCGACCTCGTTCGTACCTTCGAGCTCCCTTCCGCCTCCACCATCTTCGTTTGGAACTGCGATGACACCGTATGGATCACGGTCGCTTGGAGGCCTGTCGTCGTTTGGTGCGACGACGACGAATCTGTCCGGAGAAGTCGAGAACGGTATTTCGCGCCTCCAGCGCTCGTCCACTTCGATCGAGTCGAAGCTGGACGACCTCCAGTCCAAGATGGACCGGCTGATGAACATGCAAGGCTCGTTGAAAGCGAGCAAGTTCTCGGCGAGCAGTGGTCTCTTCAGCAACTCGTCGTCAGGTCTCGCGTCTTCGTCGTCTTCCGTTGGCGGCGGGTCGACGACGTCATCGTCGTCTTTGATCAAAAACCTGGAGAAGGCTCTGAGCCAGCGCGACCAGCTCCAAGAACTCAACGCGCGCCTTCAGGACTCTGTGGGCCAACTCGAGTCAACGATTGAGGACCTGCAGAGCCAGCAAGAGTCTCTCCAGCTGGAGAATCGCAACCTGCTCGACAAGCTGCAGAACGGAAACCAGTTGCAGCAGGACAAGTTTCGCCTGGAGCTGCGCAATCTGCAGCAACAACTGAGCCACACACAGGAGCAAATGCTCATGTACCAGGAGGAGAACTTCCATCTGCGCAACGAGCTGGGCGCCAAGGACGAGCAACTCGTCAAGGAAAAGGCGCGTCTGCAAGACGATGCCCGCAAGCAGCTTGAGCAGCTGCAGCGACAGCTCCAGGAACAAGTCCAGCATGATTCGCAGGATGCTTTGAGCAAGGCGACCTCGGAGAAGAAGGCGCTGGAATCACAATTGGCTGATGCTGCGGCGCAGAAGCAAGCGTGGCAGCAGGAGCGCGAATCCCTGCTGAGTCAGCTACGCCAGGCGCAGACGCAGCAGCAGCAGATTCAGAACGAGAAGGCGCGGTCGCAGGCGGACCAGGACACACGAGTGCATGAACTAGAGACGCAGCTGCAGCAGGCTCTGAGCGAGTCCAAGACGGCAAAGCTCCAAGCTGAGCGATACCTCGCGGAAAGCCAACATCTGGAAGAGTTGCTGATCGCGAAGGAGCAGGAGATGGCGCACATGCAGACGGACAAGAATGAGCAAGAGTATGCGGCGCTGAGCGAGCTGTTCAAGGAGTTCATGAACGACATCTACTTCCATTTCCAGGACGCGTTCGACGAGGACGCCGAGTTCACGGGCAAGGAGATCGTCATGGCGATCCGCAAGATCCTCAAGCAGAACACCATGGACATTCTGTCGCGGCTGGAGGAGTTTTGGCAGCTGCAGGGGCACGACAGCGGCCACCACTAAGCGTGAGGCGGGGCTGTTGGCAAGAGATTCACAGCGGGAATGAATCGATAGATGGCAGCAAGGCAAGGAAAGAGCTCATGAGGTGAGATTGTATAATCTAATCACCCTTGTATGGATGCATGAACTGACTGACTCGTGCTCTCCAGTCAGGAGTTCGGCAAATCGACGAAGCAATTGGAACCCAGACAATCAAATCCTTTCGAGAAAAGTGCTGCTGAGCTTAACTGCTGTTGATGATGTGCGGAACGAAACGCGAGTGGCTGCATGAACAGATCCAATTCGGGGAGGTGAACCGGCATTGGGCATCAATCATCACTGGACGGGATGTTGGCTCTTTCACGACTCCACGCCAAAATTAACTTGGTCTGTGAGATGAGGAAGGTGCGTCCTCGCTATTCATATCCCGGCGGCACCCTCGATCACCGCCACGCTGCTCTCAGCACCACATCAACCTGCGGCGGCCGAAGAGTCCAGCGCGGGAGTGGTCGTCGCGGTCGACACCCAGTCGATAGGCAGCTGTGACTGCGGTTGCATGCATTGAGTGACAGGAAAGCGGTCCCAACTCGTCCTCTGACCATGGAAGTTCTCGTGCTCGCGGCCCGCGAGAGCGCTGATCTTCATCTCGATGCGGTTCTTCGTGCTATCCAAGGTGCGCTTGTGTGTTGCAATGTCCGCGGTCATCAGCTGACATCGTTGTATCGGTCGACTGATGGTTTGTCTTCAATGCATGTAGCTTCACCGCGACCCATCGACGTGCTGGATCAGCTGCCAAGTGTGAGCCTCTGGTGCATTCACACCATCGTGATGATGTGCTCCCGCGATCTGCGTGGAACCCCGCGACTGACAGCCTTGGTTGTGTCTGCCGGACTGCTACTTGCTAACGCTCAAGGCGCCTCAACAACTCGACGCTCACCAGCTCGTAAGCGCGCACGAGTTGTATTTTAGCCGACAGAAATCGATCTGACACGCTGCTCCAGGTTCTAACCAGGAAGCGCATGACGGATGAGACGCTTGCAGCTTGGCTCCACCGAGACGGCCAGCCAGTGCTACACCTACAAGAGCGCTCAACATCAGACGTATCGAGTGCTGCAGTGGGCCCGGCGGCGCAAGCAACGGCGGCATCAAGTGACCAGGATCCCAGCCAGTACATCAGGAAGATTGTCAAGGTTGGCTTTGATGCGCACATGTCAGTTGTTAATGGCGCCGCGACTGCTCGTCTAACCTTCACCTTCACTGCCGATCGAGAAGAAAAACAAGAAGATCCGATCGCTGACGGACCAAGTGGCCACGCTGAAGCAAAGCCTGGCGGAGGCAACGCAGCGCGTCAAGCACATGGAGCTCGAACAGGAGCAGTTCTTCGAAGACGTCCAAGAGATGAAGACCCAGTTCGATCGGCTGTCCGATGCTCACCGCAAGGTGCTGTGGGAGTACTTGCCGGCGCGCGACGTGGACATGCGAGCGATCCCGTTGCTGTCGGTCCAGATCGAGGAGACGCCAACGTGTGTGGGTCGCTATCCGCTGGAGCAAGTGCTTGGCTACGGCCAATACGCCGTCGTGTACTCGTCGTCGCTCCCAGGAGACGCGCAACCTCTAGCTGTCAAGGCGATCGACAAGGACAAAGTGGTGGACCTCGTGTCGCTGCACCGCATCAACTCGGAGATCGCGTCACTGTCGGACCCAGCAATCCAGCACCCGTGCATCCTGGCGCTGAAAGACGTGATCCACACCAAGAAGCACGTGTACTTGGTCACGGAGCGCGGCGGCAAGGATCTTTTCGAGTACTTTGGCGCGCACCAGATGGGTCTGGACGAAGACATCATCAAGCCGCTCATGTTCCGCGTCGCGCAGGCCGTGCACGTCCTGCACCTCCACAACTACTGCCACCGCGACCTCAAACCGTGAGTGCTTGCATGCCTTGTCTGTGAGCTTTGCTGGCTGAATGGCGGTGATCTGATTGCGGTTTGTGCAGGGAGAATATTTTGTACTCGCCAGACGCCATGGGCACTAGTAACAGCGTCCGACTCGGCCACGCGGAAGCCTCGAAGGCGCCGCACCTGGTCAAGCTGATCGACTTTGGACTGTGCACCAAGGCGGTGACCTCCGAGCACGACGCACTTCGGGACTTCTGCGGCAGCCCCGGCTTCTTCGCACCCGAGATGCTGCTGGCAGACAGTTACGACGGCTTCAAGGCCGACGTGTGGAGCGTCGGCTGCATTCTGCTGGAGGTTCGCTCCGCTACGACATCAGTCTATGGATGCAAAGGGGTTTGTCGATGCTGACCTGGATTTGGTGCGATGGCCAGCTCGTGCTCGGAAATGCGGCGTTCTCGTCGGAATGGATGGCCATCTATGATCTGTCGGTGCTCAAGGACCACGAGCGCTTTGCCGACTGCATCCGAGCGGTGCGTGGTGCCTGACTGTTAGTTGCAGCCCCCTTCATTTCGACTCATGGCGTTGGTAACATACTCATCAGGGGCTGTCGAGGACGCGAGACTTCTGCCACAGCGCCAAGTGGTCCTACTCGAGCAAGCTGCGCCACCTGTTGCTATCGGTGCTGGTGGAGCGTCCGGCCGAGCGCTTCTCCATCCAGCAAATGCTCGAGCACCCGTGGTTTACGAGCGACACGACGCTGATGGCCGCCTACGGCAGCAGTCCAGCGCCAGTGTCGCACCACCAGTCGTCCCTGCATCCGCACCACCAGCACCTGCAGCATCAGCAAACGGCGCCAGCGCACTCCCATACGAACGATGACCAAGCGAGCATGTCCGTGGTCTTGAGCAGCGACAACTCGTCCTCGTCGCCGCTACTGGGCCGGCGGCCGTCGCCGAGCAAGATCAAGTCGTTCTCGACTTCGTCGGCGCCGTCGATGAACCCCATCCGACTGGCGAGCGACTCGCCTTCGTGTATGTCGACCAGCTCGCTCGACCAGGGCTCACCGTCGCCGCCGGTGTCATCTCACCTGTCGAGCGTCCGCCCGCTGTCGCCGCCGATCTCGTCCAACTCGTCGCTGGCGCTGGCGCTCGCCATGGCGGAGGAGGGTGAGGCGTTCCCCCACCCCGTGCCGGCGACGCAGCCGTCCTCGCCCGGCAAGGTGAGTCTGCCGAGCCTGTCGCCGGAGAAGCCCATCGGGCAGCGGTCCCCGGAGAAGACGTTCGCCAAGCGGCCGACCCACCCGCCGTCATCGCCCGAGCGGCCCACGTCGCCCAAGTTCTAACCCAATACACTCATGCATCCATCCGCCCGCAGCAGTGTGTATTACGATGCGATAGACACCGGGGGAGGTGGTCTTCCTACTGGAGCAGCGGTGGGATGGTCGCCAGCAGCGCCTCCGCCTCCGGTAGCGCCTCGAGCGCCGCCAGGTCCGCGCGGTTGGCGTCCAGAAAGCCCTGGAGGTCGCTCGCGGCCTCGCGCAGCCGCGTCTGGCAGTCCGGCAGCATCGTCTCCGTCTCAAGCAGCACCTCTTCCTGCTTACGCACGTCGTACTCGTCACGGCCCTCGGCGCGCATGGCGTCGATCTTGGCGCGCTGCGCCGCGTGCTCCTTGGCGTAGTACTCCAGGTCCTTCTTGACACTGACAGCCAGGATCGCGAGTTGATGGTGAGCGAGACATGGATGGAAAGAGGAGGAAGAGGCGAAGGTGGTAGTGAGTGACGCATATGCAAAGGCGAACCTACCGACGCAGCGTGCCCAGCTTGATCTTGAACGTCCGCTCGGCCATTGCAACGCGCCAGCAGCGGAAGGATCGCGAGATGGCGGCGACTCTGCTGGCAAGGCGATTCGGAGGGGTACAGTGCAAGCTGTATATTTTGATCTTGATACTAGAACAGTTGAAAATCTCTGTTTTGATGCTGA
>JAADYH010000703.1:0-15662 GCA_023338125.1 Phytopythium aichiense | reverse complement strand
TCCGTTGCAAGCAGAACATGAGCTGGCTCGAGCTGACGACTAACTGCGCGGTGGGCAGCCAGCTTCAACATAGCCAGCAAGCAGCCCAAGATTGCTGACCGATCGAACGACTGCTCATAAAGTTCCACGTGAAGCCCCGTTTGCGAAAAACACGGAAGTTTAGGTACTACCAGGATGACGGTATTACCAGTATCATGCGTTGCACGTTCCCAACTTCCCAACTGACCGCTGCGGACAACATCTTTCCAGGGTTTTGTTGGCATCCGGTCTCTTTATTCAGAATGGGCGGTCATTTCATAATACCAGAGCTGTTTCGTCAAACTAAGTGATAGATATCTCCACGTCGGTTGCGTTAAAGCATGCACTTGGATCCAACCACAGCACACCTTGACAACGGACGCACCCCATTTCTGAGTGTTAGTTGAACTTTGCGCGCACGAAAGTGTTGACAGAAGAGCTCGCTATCAGCTTCACTGCTGCGGTGTTATCTGGAGACAGTTCGAACGCCACAGGTCGCGCTGCCACAAGTTCAAATGCATCCGGCCTTTCTCTTCAGCCGCTGATTCACTCGACGATAAACTTGCTCATCGGAAAAGGCACACGGTGCAATAGTTTTACCCCAGTCGTTTCTTCGTCCCACCCAACACGCACGCCACTCTGCCCTTTCCCTGAAACCACCGTTTTATACACCTTGACGTGCAACACCCAATCTTACGGTACACACTCACCTCCATCATCTTGGGCTCGCTGCCTCATTGCCGCCCCTCATTTCGCAATTCGACGCGTCCGACGCACATCCAACGCTCCCAATCGAGCACCAAGCGCCGCCTTTCGTCCGTCGCCCGTCAACTGGCATGCTCCGCCAGCGGTACCGCATCCGCTCCAAGATCAGCTCGACGCTGTACGGCGCCGTGTGTCTGTGCGAGGACACGCTGCTCGCCGACAAGCTGGTGGCCATCAAGCAGGTGGACCTCGTCACGGCACTGGCCGTGATGGAGCAGTACCCCAACATCGACAACCCGTGGACGGAGCGGCAGGCCGTGGCGGCGCTGCAGCGCCTGCCGCCGCACGCCAACGTGCTGCGCTTCTACCAGGCCTTCGTGCACAACGAATCGTGGTTCCTCGTCATGGAGTACTGCGCGGACGGCGACCTGTGGCGCGTGCTGCAGCAGTCGCCCAGCTGCCGCCTGCCCGAGGAGGAGGCGCGCGGCGTCTTCTGGCAGATCGCGGCCGGGGTGCGCTACTTGCACTCGCACGCGATCGCGCATCGCGACTTGTCGCTCGAGAACGTGCTGGTCAGTGACGGCGTCTGCAAGCTGTGCGACTTTGGTCTCTGCACGGACGCCAACACTGTGAGCAGCGAAGCCGTCGGCAAGGCGTACTACATGGCGCCCGAGGTCGTCGAGGGCCAGGCATACGACCCCATGGCGGCCGACATGTGGTCGCTCGGGATCGTACTCTTCATCATCCTCACGGGCTCGCCGCTGACGCTCAAGGCGACCCCGAAGGACGACGCCGTCCGCGCGCTGTCGCAGTTCGGCGTGCGCAGTATCTTCGAGTCGTGGGGGATCTCGGCGCTCGTGTCGACGGACGCCGGCGACCTCGTGTCCGCGCTGCTCCAGGTGGACCCGGCCAAGCGTCCGACCATTGAGACCGTCATGAAGCATCCTTGGTTCCAGGAGTGAGTGACCCTGGAAACATTTGTAGTTTGGCTGAACACGATGTTTTATTGCTTACCACGCATCTGTAAAACCAAACTTTACACGCAAAATCATCCAGCACCACTTCCATCACTTGCTTTTCTTCTGAACAGGACTGAGACGCGATGACGATGCCGCAGCACTGTGACTATCGCTTTCGTTGAATCTCGTGTGATGCGACGCTGGCTCCACTCCGACCGTTCGTTGCTTCCGTCACTTCCGATTGCAAACGACACACTCAAACTCTTCATGATGTTAGCAGCAGAAAGTCGGAGAAGTCAATGCGCTCGGCCGCATACAAAGTAACGACTGCTTCTCTCGCGTTCGCTCACCAGAGGGCCACCGCCACCCTGTCCGAAAGATAAAAAGGGATGCTGGCATCCCGTTCGTCTCGGAAAGATCCGGGAAAACCACCTCTCGCCTGTACAGTAACGGCAATGTGTTTCCGCGTTGGTTCCGTTCAACGGTCTTGTCGCCGGCTGCTGACTGGCCGTTGGTGTCGAGGCGGCGCGGAAGTGCTGTTGCATCGGATTGGATGTCGCCACGCGGCGACGGGCTGAATCGGAGGCTTTCCGAAGCGCCACTGGCGCTAGCCATGTGAAAGTGTCTCGTCGAATGGCAACAGAAGACCAAACACTAAACACCCGGGGCCATCCAGAACGTGAACTAACTCGCCGATGCGGATGGGTGGGCTAAGATTGTAAAAAAAAAGAGCGAAAGCCGTCATGCGCATGATGAAAGCCGCGTGGGTACGCACTCGGCACACGCGACTGGTCGGCGTCAACACCAATCCGCGGTCTGTGATGACTTGTCTCTGGATGAAAATCTGCCGTCCAGAATTGGTCGCTATTTTATTGGTAACTAATTTTACATGAACGGTCGTTTCGTCAAACAAAAAGTCGCCAACTCTGGTGTTTAGTATTTCTCGCAGAATTCGCCAAACAACTTAAAGTTTGTAAGCGGCATACGAACACCAGTTCTCACAGCATTCAACCCCCGCAAATGTTCTATTTTCTGTCAAGCAGAGCAGCACTTCACATTTGTATGCCGCGATGTTGGCCCTTCAAGGATCCAAGGGAATGCAGAGAAAAAATCGAATGTTACTGTGTGCCTGGTACTGTAGTATGTCGTGAAGCCGAACCGCAGCCGGAGCGAAAACAATTTCATCGCGAGCCGTTCTTTGGGGTTCCAGGAAAAAGCGCCCTCTCGCATCGCATCACTTGCTCTGAATATCGAGCTTTGGGCATGGGGTGCTGCCCTGTCGCTCTTTGTGCCCACCCACCTGGACAAACAAGGCTGCGTTCGTGAGCCGCGTTTGTCGTCATTCTTGAAAAAGCCTCGCCGCAGACACTTCCAACTGACTCTCGACGCTTCTGGCCGTTCGCCACGATGATCCGCCGCCAGTTCCGCCTGCGGGAGAAGCTCAGCGACGCGCTGTTCGGCGACGTGTGGATGTGCGAGGACGCGCTGGACAAGGACGCGGCTGTGGCCATGAAGGTCGTGTCGCTCGCGGTGGCGCAGCAGGCGCTGGCGGAGAACCCGCACATGGACAACCCGTGGAACGAGCGCGAGACGATCGCGCAGCTCGCGCAGCTCGGCCCGCACCCGCACCTGCTGCACGTGCGTCAGGAGTTTGTGCACCGCGGCGCGTGGTTCGTCGTCATGGAGTACTGCGAGGGCGGCGACCTGTGGAACCTGCTGCAGGGGTCGCCCGGCAACCGGCTCGTGGAGAGCGACGCGGTGCACGTGTTCCGGCAAGTGGTGAGTGGTGTGCGCTTCCTGCACCGCCACGGCATCGCGCACCGCGACTTGTCGCTGGAGAACGTATTTCTTCGCCGCGGCGTGTGCAAGGTGGCGGACTTTGGACTGAGCACGTCCGCGCATCAGCCGTGCAACGAGCGCGTCGGCAAGGGCTACTACATGGCGCCCGAGGTGGTGGTCGAGCAGCTGTACGAGCCGGCCGCCGCCGACATGTGGTCGCTGGGCATCATGCTCTTCATCATGCTCACGGGCTCGCCGCTGACGCCGAGCGCGTCAGACAAGGAGAAGGCGTTCAACGCGCTGCGGCAGTTCGGCGTGCGCGAGATCCTGGCGGCCTGGAAAATGGACGCGCTCGTGTCGGAGAGCGCCATGGACCTTCTGGAGAACCTGCTGCAGATCGAGCCGTCGGAGCGTCTGACCATCGAGGAAGTCGCCGCGCACCCAGCGCTCGCGCGGCCATGAAGCTTCGTGGCCTGGCGTTTGTTAGGTTTGCCATGTGGAGAAGAGATGCTTCCGCTGGCTATAGAAGATAAATGGAGGCTTTCAGTAAATTATTTTTGAAAAGATGGCGAACATTCATAGTAAATATGTATGCCGCAAATATGTCAGAATATCGTAACAAAACACGGTGCGGATTTGAAATATTTAATGCAAAATCGGGTGAGTGACTCGGGTGAAGACGAGACGCATTTTTGCGCTTGCATGTTCGGGAATCGAACATCAGCGCGGGGCGTCTTTTGGATGACCGACCTTTCCTGCCTCAGGAAGTGCCACCACCACGACGACGCGGGGGGCAAATCACACGTGAACCACCTGCGTCGACTGGTTGGTTGGTTCTGGGGTCTGCCTCGCTCGCTGGCGGTGTCTGCCAACTGCGGGCGTCGAGTGAGATCTGACAGCTTGGCAGTCATCAGCGTAACGGCCATGCCGAACGTTGGGTTGGAAGGCACCAGACGCTGCTGGCATTCGATTGGAACCATAGGACGAAAGACGAGCGCGATGACGCCATGCCGCTCTGTCTGCCCCAGATCCAGTCGGGTCGGTTTCTCTGGATACCAGCCACCTCCACGCCTGCTCGGATGGACCTGCGTTCTGGATCTGGAAGCGTCGCCTATTGTACACTTCTACGCATAAATATACACCCCACAGAAGTATGTGTCTGCGCGGCGCTTCCAGCCAAGGCAGGATCGAAAATGGAGGCGTCGTTCGACCCACTGGCGCTGCTTGAGGCCGAGTACGCGGCCGTCCTGGCGCAGTCCAGGCCGTCAGAAAGCGGCCGGAAGGACGCGCAGCCGCACGACGACGACGACGACGACGACGCGCGTTTTGGCGGCCATAACAGCGGGGAGAGCGGCGGAGAGAGCGAGGAGGAGGAGGAGGAGGAGGAGGAGGAGGGAGAGGAACCGAACGCCACGTACAGCCTGCTCCCGTCCTCCCCTGGCGGTGGCTTTGACAGCGATGGCGAGGAGGAAGAGGAGCGAGAAGTGGGGAGCGACGAAGCAGCGGACAAGCAGCGGCCTGGAGAGCGAGGAAGTGAGGCGGGTCGTGCGCCGGAGATCCCCGCGGACAAGCGGCAGGCCATCATGCAGGCCATGCAGAAGCTGCAGCTGCAGCCGCCGGCGTGGGTGGCCGCGAGCCGCGTCTCGGACGAGCAGCTCGTCGCCATGGTCCAGCGGCAGCTCCAGTCCAAGGAGTGAGAGAGCGAGAGAGAGGAGGCGAGCCAAGGACGCTGTCTGTCGGTGCGAATACACACGTGGATTGCTAGCATCGGTCTCCGCTTCAGACGACGGTCCTGCTCACGGTGAGGGCTCCTCTAGTGCCTCCGGCTGGCCCAGAGCGCGGCGACGACTGCGGCAACGGCCGCGCCAGCCGCGAGCCAGCGCTGCCGCTGCTGCGCCTGCTCGCCGCTGCTCGCGGTTTCGATCGGGCCACCCGTCTCCGTGTCGATTAGTGACGCCGAGGCTGGCAGCACCTTGGCACCGCCGCCCACGCCGCTCACGTAGTACATTTGCACGGCGCCGGTCGTGCGCGGCAGTGCCTTGTCCTCGCTGGCCAGGACGCCAGGGACGGCCGCGTGCACGCGCAGCGGCAGCGTCGCCTTGACGCCAGCGACGCTGCGGTCGGCCGGCGGGAAGCAGTGCAGCAGCAGCGACAGCAGCTCCTGCACGTGCGCGCGCTCGACGAAGACGACGGCGTTCGGGCCGGCGTCGAACGTGTAGGCGGCCTGCACGCGGCCCGCGGCGTCGTTGTAGCGGTGCACCACGTGCACGATCTGCTTGGACACGTCGTTGAGGTAGAATATGGGAGGGAACGTGTCCAGACACGTGGCGTGGAACTGGTTGCTGTCCTGCATCGTGAGCTTGCCGAACGCCGCGAAGTCGCGCGCCAGGTACGCCGTCTCCATCTCCCGCAGCCGCGTCGGCACCACTGTCATCGCCCATGCATGCGTTCACGTTAGCACGGGCGTCACTCTCACTCAGCCAGCCACCACCACGACATGACGGACCTCGGTCGACGCGGAAGCGCAGCAGCTCGCTCGTGCGCTTCGTGTGCTGCATGCCGCTCGTGCTGCTCGTGTCCTTGGCGCGGTCGTTCACGACGCACACGACGGCGCACAGCTCGGGCCAGTGGCGCTCGTCCGCGATCTGCACGGCGATGCTGTCGCTGCCGTCCGCGCGCTCGCCCTTGTCCCAGCGCACGAACCCGCCGGCGAGGCTGCGGCAGGCGCTGCCGGACCCCTGGCGAGCGATGGCCGACAACTGGCCCGGGAACGCCTCGCGCACGCCCAACAGCTCGGCCACGGCCGCGACCAGGCACGCCAAGCCCGCGGCCGAGGACGCAAGCCCCGCCGCGGTCGGGAACGAGTTCTCCGATACCACGTGCAGGTGCTGCGCCGCGGCCTCGCGGTCCGTCGCCAGCGCGCGCAGCTCTCGCAGCACGGCCTCGGTGCGCGCATTGATGGGAGCCTCGACGCCGTTGAGCCACAGCAGTGTGCGCTCAAAGCGCGCGTCTGCCGCCACGGACGTGGTCGCGCGCAGCAGCGCGGCGTCCAGCGTCACGCTCACGGACGAGTTGAGCGGCGTGTTGAGCTGCGCGTCCGCCTTGCCCCAGTACTTGACCACTGCGATGTTCGTCGGCGCTGCGCACGTCGCCAGCTTCATGCTTCTAGCTGTGCTGTGCTTGGTGTGCGCGTCTCCTCCCTTCCTTCCTCCTCCCCGGTCGCCGCGAATGGACGCACTGGACGCCAGCAATGATGCGCATGTGCCGGCGTGGGCGGTTACGCCTGGCGTCGCCAGCCCCTCGTTTCGATCGGGTTACGCCTTGGAGTGGTTACATTCTGTCGCGGTCATGTCCGTGATCTGGTACATTGTACCCCATCCTGGCGCGTACCCCGGTCGGTAGATACGCGTACCCCGGCCCCCTTGACTTGCTCCACCCAAGAAGGAAGATAGGAAGAAGAAGCTGCTATCGAGCATCAAGTGTCCGTCCGTCCCCATGGAGCCGTCTCCGTCGCCTTCCCCGCGCGCCAGCACCAGCAGCAGCAGCGCGGCGCTGCGGCAGATCCCGATCGTGTGTCCTGGCCACTCGCGGCCGCTGGCCGAGGTGCAGTACAGCGCGTTCGTGGCGTCCGAGGGCTGCTGCTTCCTCATCTCGGCGTGCCACGACAAGCTGCCGATGCTGCGCCGCGGGGACTCTGGCAACTGGATCGGCACGTTCGAGGGCCACAAGGGCGCCGTGTGGAGCGCCAAGCTGGACGCGGACGGCGCGTTCGCAGCCACGGGCTCGGCCGACTTTTCTGCCAAGCTCTGGGACGCCGTGACGGGCGACGCCGTGGCCACGTTCGAGCACAAGCACGTGGTCAAGTCGGTCGAGTTCACGCGCGACGGCGGCCGGCTGCTCACGGCCGGCCACGAGAAGCTGCTGCGCGTGTTCGACGTGCAACCCATCAAGGACCAGCTGGCGCAGTACCGCGCCGAGGGCCGCACGGGCATCGTGCTGCCGCCGCCGCCGCCCGCGCGCACGCAGATGGCCACGCGCGCGCAGATCCGCAAGGTCGTCGTGCTGAGCGACCACACGTGCGCCACGGGCGAGGTGGACGGCACGGTCACCGTGTGGCACCTCGACTCTGGCGACAAGCTGCACGAGTTCCAGGTGGACGCCGACATCATGGATATGGAGGCGTCGCGCGACGGCCAGGTGCTCACGGTCGCCGCCGGCAAGACGGTCTACTTCTACGACGCGAACAACGGCTTCGCGCTACTGCGCGCCTTCCCCATGCCCGTGTCGTTCGCCGAGGAGGGCGGCGCGTCGCTGCACCCGCGCGAGGACAAGTTCATCGCCGGCGGCTCGGACACGTGGGTGCGCGTCTTCCACTGGACGTCGGGCGAGCTGCTCGAGACCCACAAGGGCCACCACGGACCCGTGCGCTGCCTGCGCTACTCGCCCACGGGCGAGTCCTTCGCCACGGGCTCGGAGGACGGAACGATCCGCATCTGGCAGAACGACTCCAACTCGGCCGCCGCCGCCTCCGTCTCGGACGTGGCCGCCTAGGCGCGCGCAGGACATGCGGCCAGGTAGGTAGACGAAGCGTGGGCGTGGCGTGATGGATCTTTTTGTTGTCGGGGACCGGACGGACGGACGGACGGGAGCGACTAGAGCGGAGCGGGGCGGGGGGCGTCGGTGAGGCGGCGACAGATGCTGGTAGGAGGATGCAAGTCGATCAAGAGGAGGAAGAGGAGGAAGAGGACGAGAGAGAGATGGTGAGTCGCGAACGCGTTCGGTGGCCGCGACCTCGATACTTGTCGGCAGCCTTCGCCTTTGTCCATGCCATACATTCGTTCTTTCACGCGCCGCGTTGGCCTCCTCGCCTCTCCGCCTCCACGCTACCGGTGTTGGAACCACTGGATGATGTCGTGCAGCTCGATGAAGCCCGTGTTGTCCGGGTCGAGCTCCATCATGAGGTCGTCCAGCTCGGCGCTGCCCTCGTCCAAGCCGTCGAGCGCCAGGTCGACGCCCAGGAACCGGCCGAGCTGCTTGGCCTCCATGCGGCCCTGCCCGTCCACGTCGTACGCCTCGAAGAGCTGCTTCATGCGCCGCACCTGGTGCTCGGCCGCGCGCCGCCGCGACTCGAGCCGCGTTTTGTCGTCGAACCAGCGGTGCGAAAACGCCAGCAGGTCGCTCGGGTTCTCGCGGATCACCGCCTTGGTCCAGTCCTTGAGCACCTGCGGCAGCGCCGGCGGCACCGCGATCTGCTCCGCCGAGAAGATGCGGTTCACGTCCATGAGGAGAGGCTTGCGAGCGCTTCCGACGCGCGAGTCCTTGCACGGAGACTGCGCTGTGCCGGCAGCAGCAAGAGGCGCCAGCAGCAAGCCGCGACGACTCGGGCCGCGCCGTTTCTTCACGCTGGCCGCGTATATATAGAGGCGACGCCTTACAACATGTTGACAAGGCCCGGTTCGCCCAGCAGGATCTTGTATGAGTGCGTTGCGGCCACAAACGCGTCCACGCGACTGCCACCAGCGGAGGACGAGGCGAGGGACGACCCGCGCGCTTCCTCGCCAGCCGCGGACGCAGTCGACGCGTCCGGCATCTTGTCGGGGTGCAGCTTGAGCGCCAGCTTGCGGTACTGGCGCTTGATCTGCTGGACGGACGCGTCTCGCGGCACGCCCAGCACGCCGTGGAAGTCGCGCCGCGTCCACATGAGCTGGATGCGCTCTGGCTGCCACAACAGCTCGCCGTCAAGGAACGCCGCGCCGCCAGCACCCGCTCCAACGCCGGCCTTGGTGAACGTCGCACGATGCAGCTTCATACGGACTCGGGCCGCGCGGAACAAGTCCTCCTGCGCGTGCTTGTCCGACGGTGCGGGCCGCCACGTACGCGCCTGGAAACCATTCGGGTCGCCAGGCAAGTCCAGGCCGCCCGTGGACGCCGCGGCGGCATCAGCGGCGGCGGCGAACGCGCTCTCCATCGAGTAGTCGAACGTCGGGAGCGGTCCACGGCCACCAGCGCGCATTCGTCGCGGAGGCACACGGCCGCCAAGTGTGCCTTCCGTCGGGACGCTGCTGCCGATCTCGCCGGCACCAGGAGCTGGTGGGTCGCTGCCGTCGGAAGAATGGGAGTCGGGATCGGCCATCGATGCGCTACGCCGTCGCATCGCACCCGGGCGGAAACGCCGTTCGCGGCGCGGCATTGCGCTGGAGTTTGGGATGCCACCACTGTTTGCACTCGCGAACTCCGCTCCACTGGTCGTAGTCGAGTCATTTGCGTAGCACGAACAATGACGGTCGCACCGCTGGCAGAGCTCACACGTCGACAGCATCCCGCACGCTGCCGCCTTCACTGCTGGCGGCTGGAGCGAGGCCCAATTGCAGCCTTCCTTGCTCTCCACAGACAACACGAGCGACGCCACCGCCTTCTGCACGGCAGTCATGCGCGTTGATCCGCACATGCGGCACCCGCAGCTCACGCACACGCAGTGAAGACAGCACCCAGAGCAGCCTGTGCATCTCCGGCGCACATCACGGCAGCCAGAGCACCCCATGCGCAGAGGCGCAGAGCCATTCGCACGTGCGCCACCCACGCCGGACGATCCCGCGGACGACGCGGACGATGCGCTGGACGGACGGCTGGAAAACAGCGCCGAGAAGCCGGCGGAAGACTCGGCCAGCGAGCGGAGAACCTCTGCGTGCGTGCCAATTGAAGCTGCCCGGCTCCTCGGCTTCGCACGCTTGCCTTGCGAAAGCGTGTCGTCGACCACGCTGTTGTGTCGTCGCTTCTTGTCTGCGTCCGACACCTTGCGCTTGCGCTGCGGTTGTTGTTGCTGGTCGCCCATTGGAGCCTTGCGCTTTCGCTCTGCAGTACTTGAGGCAGTTGGGTCTGCCGACTTGGACACGGACCCTGACCGCTGACGTGGCGAGTTTCGAGTCGCCAATAGCATTACTTCACGCTGCCGGCGTCCAGACACGTTTGGCAGCGGCAAAGTTGCTTCCTCGTCGTTGAGAAACTTGGTTAAAGCGCTCATGCAGGCGTCTGTGAGCTCATTGCACTCGACGACGAGTGCCTGTTGGTCCGGTGAGAGCGCCATAAGCCCCTGGTCTTCCGCCGCCCCCATGTTCTTGAGCAAAAGCTTCTTCGCGAGCTCGATTTCGTGGCGCAGAGTCTTCATCTGCACCACTTTCGGTGAGTCACTCGCGTCAAACACAGCAGGTGGTGGGTCGTCATTGCTGCCAGCAGCCTGATCCATCGGCACGCTTGCCGTTTGTATCTGTGGTGACGGTGGCGAGGCAGTCGTGGCTGATTCTGGCGACGTCTGCGAAGTTGCGCTCGCTTCACCAGTGGGGTTGGTAGGAGGCGGCGGCAGTGCGGACATGACTGACTCCTTCTGATCAGGGTACTTCTGCATAAACTGTGCCCACTGGTCAAGCACGAGCTTCTTCTCGATCACGACCTGCTTCGCCAACTCACGCTTGAGCGCGTTCGACTGCTTCACCTGGGTGCGCCACGGGGTCGAGCGACCCAGCTCACTCATCATATCGCGCATCGCTGCCAGGGACTCGTCAAGTTGCTTCCGCGCCTTCAGCAACTTGAGTGGCGTGAGCAGTAATCGTTTCTGGTCTTCGGGGCTTCGCGTCATCATCTCGCGAACGTCCTCGATCACGTTCGTTGGTGTGAGATGCATCAGCGCCTCGAGAGCACTCTCTGCTTCCGTCACGGCCGAGTCCTCGACGGCATCCACACCCGTGTCAATCTCCCCGCCGTCATCGCTACCAGCCATGGTACGTGCGTCATTCTTGGTGAAATACTCGAGGTCCTTCGTCGAGTACAACACCCTGGCATTGTGCCACACGTAAAGCGCGTCCTGAAGACAGGTAAACTTGTCGTATGAGCGATCACCGTCGGTCTCGTCCAGGGTATCTTCAAAGTCGGGATCCAGCCACGCGAACTCGCACGTTTCAAACAACGAGGCCCACTTGTGCACCTGGAGGTTGGTGTTGAGCACAACCACGCGCGCCAGAACCGCTTTGAACACATTCACGAGCGCCATGATCGATACCGGCGACGCTGGTACGCTAGCGCCATTGCCAACAGCAGCTGTCATCGTCGTCAGCACACGGTCCAGCGAACTGAATTGCTCGCTCAAGTGCTCGGAGATCTGCTTCAAAAACTCGCTGGAGTTCGTCTCACTGGCGCTCAAGTGCCTGAGGTCGGTGCAGATATCCGCAGGGACGTCGTCCTCGCTCTTCCACTGCAGCACGTGATTCACCACCTCGGGACACTGCTCGATCGTCTCGCGCACGAGCGAGATCGGCAGCACATCGAACAGACTTGATTCAATGGCTGACGAGCGGATCGGGCGAAGAATGAACTTGAACAGGTCCGACTGGAGCGTTGCCGGTGCAAGAAGATCGCAATTTGGCGCCTGCTTTGTCGCAGCGAGCGAAGAAGTGATCTGGAACTTCGACAGCGTGCTCGTCGCCTGGTAGTGTCGCCCAAGAACGTGAACGGCCACTGCGAGCGCGTGAAGCTGGGTCAATTGCCGCTGCAGATCGCTCCAGTGAGCATGCATTGACGACTGGAGCGCATTCTTGTCCGACACCGACGAGTCCGGAGATGCTGGCGATGCGCTCGTGTCTGTCTCCATGCTACCGGAAAGCAACAACGACTGCTGATCGGCTAGTTGCTTGCCCAACGCTGCGTGCTGGAAAATGAACTCGGAGAGAATCCGCACGTCGTGGTCCGTCATGATCCACCGTTGCTGCAGTTCTTCACAATCACTCGGTGATAGGTTCCGAAGGGTGAGTGGCTCCAAGTAAAAGTACTGCCGCTCGCCAGCGAGGAAGCCTAGCACGATGCAGCCACTCTCGTCCGCGTAGTCCTGGATCAGGTTCAGATCTTGCGTCAATCCTGGAATGTCCCAGCTTGTTCGGAACGACTCGCGGCGCGGGTTGTCCTCCTCCAACCCCTCCATTGCGTCGTCGTCTTCACCACCAAACTCAAATTGGGCATCCGCGCTCTTGTCCTCCAAGTTGATGTCATCGTCATTGGAGGTCGCGCGTTCAGGACGGATCGCCGCGCTGGTGGAAGAACGAGCAGGAGTAGCTCTTGCATCTGCAGTAGTGGCAGGTGCAGCACCAGCGGTTGATGCCGGACGAGCAACATTGGCTGAACCTTTGCTCTTGGCAGCGGCTTGCTTTGCTGCCTGGGCGTCGTCCTGGGTGTTTCCAATGCGCTTGATTTTTTGCATGAGACCCGCCAACTGCTTGTCCAACCCCACCAATTCTGTCGGGGTGCCTGCATCACGATGGACAGAGCCCTTCGCTCGCGGCAGGAACGAATCGCGTTTCCGGGTGGGCAATGAAGTCGAGCGCTCCTTCACTTCGCGCAGCGTCTTCACGGATGAGTCGTATGCCGCCTCAATCTGGTCCATCTTCGCGCACGCGTGCTGCTTCTTCCGGTGGCTCGACGATGTGAGCGACGACGACAAGATCGCAGTCTGCCGCTGTACCACCAACTCCGCCACTTTCTTGTGATGCGACAGCGCCTCCGCCTGCCGGCACAGACGCAAGTACTTCTCTCGCTCCATCGCCAGCCGGGCACGTGCGCGCTCAGACTCCTGGGCAACTCTTCTTGAAATGCTCGAGTAGCGCGCCAAGCGTATCCGGAACTCGTCCATCTCCTTGCTGACTTCCTGACTGGTATGTGCACGATCACTACGTGAAATGCTCTCGTGGTCACCGGATGCAAGTTCATCCAGTTGATCGCGGGTGCCTGTAAAAGCAACAATGGATGTAAGCGCGCCTTTAGTACTTGACAGTCGGTTTGATCAGCGACGCCCGCGTCACGTACGCTTTCGTTGAGGTGGCGGGACCGGTTGGTCTTCGTCTTGACGTACGGGATCATCCGCCAAGGGCTGTTTTCGTATTCGAGTCTGCGCGTGTCGCTCGCCGAGTATGCGCTGACCAGAGATGGCTTCATGTTGATACCGCTCGCTTCCTGATGCTTCCTCATGTCTCCTCTCTGCCGTGGTTCCTGGCTTTTCCTGGCGTTGCTCGGCACCGGACCCACTTGAGTTTGCACTGTCTTCTCTTCGCCGACTCGACGCGTCGCGGCGGGAGAACTGCTGTTGATCGCTGTCGCTCCTCTCACTGACAGCGCGGTGAGCGAAGTGTCCAGAGCGTCGTCTTATGAGCTGCTGCTCCGTGCTCTCCACCACCGCTTGGAGAAGTTGAATACCATCCTCCACCCGGCTTGCTGACTCCCCCGATACAGTGAAGTTCATCAGGAAGTGGCCGCTCGTGCCGTGCAAACTCGTTGGTGCAGCAGCACCCGCTTGCGGTCGATCCTCCGATTGGCGATACCGTATGCTGCATTTGGCGCGCGTCATGATGGCGTTCAGCTTCCCACCGCGCGCTCCAATCACGTGCGGCGCCAGTAAGTGCGGCTCCACCGTCGTCTTGACGCTCACGAACCTCGTGCGCGAGGTGTTTGCTGTTGTGTCCGCCGCCGCACTCGCTGCCGCCGCGCTTGCCGCCTTCCCAGCAGCTCCAGTCGCTGTCGTTGCCTTTGGTGCCGTCTGGGGGCCTGCTCTTGCAGGTCGTTCGTCGCGTCTGGCATCACGCACGTCGTCCCTCTTGTCCTCTCTTCTCCCATCGCTGTTGTCTTCTCGTCGGTCCCCTCGCCTGTCGTCACGCTTGTCGCTCGCCTCGGCACGCTGTCTGGCTGCTGCTGTGCTCCCCGTGCTTGTACCTCCGCCGACAGGGCCTCTGTTGTCGCTCAACTTGGGCGGTGTGACGCCCTTCCCGCCGCTGCTCTTGGCGTCGGCGCTACTTCGCCGGCCCCGCGCGCCGGTCGGCGCAGCGTTCGCGTCTCCCGCCCCACCACCGCCGCCGCTACTGCTTGTCCCTCGACCCATCGGGACCGCCGCGGGTGCGCTGCCCAGCCTCTTCCGCTGCTGCTTCCGCCTCCCTCCGGCGTGGAACCCGGGCGTGGCACCACCACCACCGCCGCCGTCGGCCCCGCGCACCAGCCGCCGCCCGTGGCCCGTCGGGGTCGTCGCCTGTGTCTGCGGCGCCTGCACCGGCGGCGCAACCACGCCGGCTCCGCCGCGCACGCCTAGCGACGCGCCGATCGAGATGACGCCCATGACCTTCTGCCGCCTGTCTCGCTCGCGTCAAGCGTCCGCCGCCGCCGCCGCTCCTTCTAGCTCGCCCGCCGCTCGCCCTGGACACTTGGAGACCCGCAGGACCGCAGGCAGCGCTCGTCTTCCTGTCCGTCCGCCGCTCGGCTCGCGCAGACGGTCCGCCACCGCTCGTCCCGCGCCGACCGTCGACCACCTCTTTTGAGCTTCTTCGCGCCACCAAACGAACCCCACCGTGTTCTGTCATCGCGTTTTGCACAAATTCAAACATATTTGGGACAATAACCCGGTTATCGTCGAAATGGCTGGGGCGAATTGCTAATTTGGCTCGACACGAATCCTCCGAAATTCATAAAGTCACACCTTGTTCCGTTATTCGTCAGTGGATCTCGCACCCTTTTTCGATAACATTCGGTGCATTTGATAAAACTGTCAACTTTTCCATCCTTCATACAACAATCAAGTAAGTATAGGTTGACAACTCATAAAACCACGTAACCTATGAATAATGGACATCGCTAAAACATCGATCGTTGATTGGCCATTTGGAAAACGAACAGCCATTTTCGAGCCAATCAACGGTCGATTACAGGACCGACTTGTGTTCGGGAGTTTTGACGCGTCGACTTTTCATCTAAATCGACAATGCTTTCAATTTACAGATATATTACGGAATAGAACGGTGTGGTAACGAAATCTATAAAACTTGGTTAAAGTATGGTTGCCATATGATAGGTGATGTAACTTACGGTTTTATGTTTCCGCACTCCGGTAAATTTCGAGTTCTCAATATACTTCAGTCAAGTTGAATATCTTCGATATCCTGAAACACAGCGAATCCTTCTGGTCTCGCTATGTGAACATGAGTGACTATGTCTCCCTGCGTTTCGGCTGCTTCAACGGTTGTCCCGCTTGAACGCCATCAGCCTGCTTGCGCCGAGCTTCCCTTTCAGGCCGCTCCTCAACAGCTCCAGCATGTTCCTCGCGGCGTTGACGTCTCGGTTCCAGAAGTAAGTTGGCCTTGCATCGATGTTCCGGGTGCACTTGAGTACGACCTTCTTGCT
>JAADYH010000702.1:0-15690 GCA_023338125.1 Phytopythium aichiense | reverse complement strand
GAGGATCGGGTGCGGTTCGGGTTACTATTGAGTCTGCGTGGCGTGTTGCGACAAGTCGTTCAGGCAAATCGCGTGGCCAGTCCGGCAAATAGTGCATTCCACTACTTATTGAAGGTTTCACACTGTTTCCAGTTATATTATCATGTGTACAAGGTCGACGGAAACACGATTCGAAGCAACCTTTCGAGCCCCGTGCTGGACTCCAGTGGAGAGAAATAGCGATTCCAGCGCCCGTTGAATGGGCCATCACGTCTGGCAGGTTTGCTGGCACATGAGGATCGACATGATTATTAGAAGGTCGCTGCGAGCAAAAGCTTCCGGTTCGGTCTTCTATAATTTAATACCTCGTGTGAATGACGTGGCACAGTTCTCTGGTTGCAAGCCCGGGCGGCGGAAGCTCCTTGTCGGTGCAGCCTCCACGTGAAGTGTATCGCTGCCTTGTTGTGCGCTGTCACGCTCGACCACCCCCAGGGAGGGTGGGTATCGGCGTCGGAGACGAGTACAGGATGTCGTCCAGGCAGCCGTCTCTGCCCAACACGTGGGCAGTGCACAGCGGTCGACTCTTGGTGGTGCAGCTTGGTCGAACGTTTCTCTCTCGGCGGCTCGGGACGACACTGCTTTAGGCTCCGCTGTCGGCGGCAGCGCGGCAGTTTTCTGCGGCGCGAGAACGGTTGGCGTGGGTGACAACGTACATGGAGGTGTCATTGCGGTGCGCAGCAGAGAGCCGTTGGTGGCGAGCTACAACAACAACATGGCCTCCAGCCCAATGGATCTGCTTTGTTGAGCAGTTGAGCGTCTGCTAGTTCCTCATCGGGGTCTGACGCGCTGCGCTCTGGCGACTCTAGTGGCCCGAGCATGAGCAGTAGCGCCGTATCGATCGCGTCTAGCGGCTCGGTGTCGAGGGGTGGGTCCGTGTCTGGTGTTGAGCGGCGCGGGCGGCAGTAGTGTCCGCGGGCTCATCGTGCTGTGCACCACCACAGAGAGCCAAGTCAGAGACATAAACGACTCCACCATGCGAAAGTTGACTTTGCTGCATTCGACGATCCACTCTGACTTACCCTGAATGACCGATACCTCACACAAATACACTAGGCAAACACGTGCGAGCTCGCTCACTCGAGCCCGAGATACTCCTCAATCGTAGGCGGCGGAAAGTTGAAGAACTGGCTGCCCTGGTTGCCTCCATTGAGGCAGTTGTCGCAATTGGTCAGGAACATGGACACCTTCACGAACTTGTCGACTGGAACACTGCCGATCTTCATCTGGTGCTTGTCATTCAAGAACGCCCAGATCGTCTTCATCCGTCCAAAGTTCCATTCGACACATGCACGCTGTCGATTCATCAGCGTGTTGAACGCTTGATGGTCACCCACGGTGCGTGCTTGTCGACGGTAGCCGGTCATGACAAACCGGTGAAGTCCGTAGCCCAGGTCTCCATACACGAAACGCCCTCGAAAGAAGTCATCGTCGGAGTCTCCGAAAAACTTGAGCAAGCCCGAATAGTACAGAAGAGCCATGTCGTGTCGTGCTCCGGGCAATGGACCCCAAAAGTGGATGCAGGTTCCGTATGGAGCAGTCACGGCCTGGAAGCCGAGGCAGAACTCGCGCTTGGCACCGCTGTAGTACGGATTCCTTTGGAACCGCCGTCGCTCGTCCACCACCCTGATGTCCACCGGCTCGCAGATCTCGATCTTTGTTCCATCGATGAAGCCGAACAGGGAGTCGAGAGGAGCTCCATTCGCGTGGACTGCTGCGCAATAGTCTGCAAGCCTGCGACGAACCAACGATCCGGCGAAGTAGCTTGTGGCGTCGAACTTCTGGATGATGAAGTCGACCACGTGTCTGAAGACACTGCTCAGAAGCGAAACCGAACGGCCAGGAAAGAGTGGCCTCAAGTCGTGGAGACGCGCTGGGTATGCGAGCCGACGAAGCATGACGCACAGTCCCTCCAACCCGTCGAATCTCCTCCCCGAGCTCAGGGTGATGATGCGTGGAATCCGGAGAGCATGAAACAGGTGCAGCACTCCAGACACGTCGAATCGGAAGTCCAGCTTCGCGTCTCCGTTCGTCTTGGACAGCAAGTTGAACCGCGCGCCATTCTCCGGGACGATCGGTCTCTCCACAGAGCCCGAGCTGCAATTGAGCAAGTAGTGCATCAGGCCGCGCTGCGAGGGTCGCACTTTCTTCGTCAGGAACACTTGCAAGGTGGTCTGCTCTCTCTTCGAGCGCTGAGCAAACTGGAGCCACTGCTCTTCCTGACCCCCCATGCCCTCGTCATCGCTCATGGCGTTGCTGCAGCACGCTGCAAATCGACAACTACCTGGTCATCTCCCGGCTGCTCGCACTAATACAAGCCTCCTGCGGAGGCTTGTATTCTCGCACCGAGAAAGTGTCGGGTCCAGGAAATCAAGTTCAAGGCGGTGGCGCCAATCACCGCGAGGCCCTCATTTTCGCTAAAAGAGAAGGAGGACGAAGACACCATCAACCTGGATCAGCCGCGTTGTCTGTTGCGCCGTGGTGATGATAATGGGGTCGACCAAGGGGAAGAAGTTCTCGGAGGAGGATGACCTCGTGTTGCTCACGCTCGTACTGTCTAAGCTCCCGTTCGCACAGTCGAAGGGCCAAGTGATGCGCACGTGGAACGAGATTGCGGACGTTGCACGCGAGACGCCGGGCTTTTCGAAGCCTGATATCAACGGAAAGAACGCCCAAGCTCACTACAACTTCTTGATCGCGTCGCACCGAGAGAACGCGCCAGCTCTGGAGGCGGCCAGCGGCGATTCGCAAGAGTATCCTGAGGGCCTACAACTCCTCGACGAGTTGCTGGTGCAAGAAGCAGAGCACGCAAGCGCGCTGGATCGTGGCGAGCCTCTTCGGGATGGTGGTGGTGGTGGATGTGTGCAGGAGATGAAGCACATTCGGGAGGCCGCTGCTGCAGCTTTGGCGGCTAAGCGAACGGCCACGACCGAGAAGACCTCGCCTGCTGGAAAGAAGCAGAAGCTCTCTGACCTCGACAAGCTCTTGTTGGACAATGAGAAGGATCGAGAGGCTCGAGCTCAAGTTCAACATGAGGAGCGCGAAGAGCGACGCCGAGAGAGGGATGAAGAGCGCGCTGACCGCCGGCGTGAACAAGAAGCAGCGAGATCGTTCCATCGTGAGATGGCGAGCCTCTTTGCTGGTCAGCTGATGGCGCTCGGTGCTGTTGCCCAAGCGACTTTGAAGAAGTGAAGCTCGTGGCGATGACCCATGCGAGCACATTGCGACTGCTGGAGTTTGTGACAGATGGAAAGGCTCAGCCGAAAAAACGAAGAAACTCGGCTCACTTGGTTTCAGTATGCCTTATTCAAGCGTTTCTCTTTTTCTTTCGCCCTTATTTTTTTTCTTCTTTTCCGCCGACTTTACCGTCCCACCTTCCTTCGGTCACTCCTCGATCCGCTTCGTCATTGCCACGTCCCTCCCCGCGCCACGATGACGAGGGCGTTGTCGCCTCCCCAGCTCACGTTACGGGGACTTCAGGTCTCCGCCGCGCTCGCCGCGCTGTGCTCGACGCTCTACGGGTACCGGGACGGGTCGCGCGACGCGCTGGCGGTCTCTGTGGGCCGCGATGCGAGTCTGGCCGTGCTGCTTATCGCGCTGGTGCTGTATTCGGCGCTGTTGTGGGCACTGCACTTCGTCCTGGTGCTCGGTGCGTGGAACCTGGCGGTGCGGCGGCCCAGCGGCGGCTGTCAGCGCGTGCTCGACGGCTTCCACGCCGTCTGCGCGCTGGCAGCCGGCGTTCTGCTCATGGCAGTCGACGCGTTCAAGGACTGCGAGGACGGGAGCGTGATGCGCTGCGGGGCGATTCGAGCTGGCGCCGCGCTGTGCTTCGTCACGGCCGCACTGTTCTCCGTCTCACTCGTCTCGGGATGCATGGAGAAGGCGGCCGTCGCCGCGGCTGTGGTGGACTTCACGGCTCCCCCGCCTAGACAAGACACGGCGGCGTACAGCTCGATCCAGACGCCGTCGACCCGGGAGTCACGGCGCACTCCGTCGGACGATGAGTTCTCTAAGGAGCTGTGCGCGTCCGACCTGGCCGAGCTGCGGCGCGGCGTGCGCTTCCTGCAGTTCGGCGGGTCGCTCATCGCCATGGTCAACCTCCTGCTCGGCTTCCGCCGCTTCTTCTTCGACACGGACGTAGTCGCGGCGGCCGTGTTCGCCGTGCTTGCCACCTACACGAGCGCAGTCTTCAGCGGCTGGCACTTGCTTGCCGTGGACCTGTGCGAGCTCGCTCCTCCGCTGACGTCGACGGTCGAGCGAACAATGGAGGCGGCGTTCACCGTCCTGCTGCTCGCGGCGGGCTTTGTGTTCGAGCTGCTGGACCCGACGGACGACTGCGGAGACTCGTGCGGCGGTAGCCATACGGCCGCGGTCACGTTCGCGCTCATCGTCGCCGCGGCGTTCGCCGTCGACCTGGCCTACACGTTCAGCAAGTACCGCGACGCCAAGGTGCTGTCGCCGCTGTCGACGCCTGCGGACCAGTACCACCTGCAGCAGGAGCACCCCACCGTCCCGCGCCGAGGTCAGCGCCACTCGACCCACACCGGGGCGCTCTCGGCAGTCATTATGTGATGGATAAGTAATCTGGCTTTTGTGTGCCTCGTGTCTGTCTGTGTCGCTCGCTCGCCGGCCCCAGCCTCCCTGATCCAGGACGCCGACAGCCCCAAAGCAAAGCACGTGTAGCCGCAACAGCAGCAGCAGATCCAGCACCAACAGCCATCCATAACAGCAGCAGCAGCAGCAGCAGATGAAGACGACGGACCGACGAAGAGATCCCATGGTCAACAAGCCGCCACTTCAACCTGGTGACACAGTACAATGTACACCACACTATGAATCTAAGAATTGCACCTCTTTTTATGTTATTAGCACCATTTAGGAGACCATGTACCGAATTGTTTGTGAATATGGTGTGGCGCGCTCTGAAAGAAGGCAGGAAGGAAGGAAAGCCTTGAAAACAGAAGCAGCGGGCGGACGGAGAAGCGCGTGACTTGGGCGGCGATCGACGGGCGACGACCGACGACGGGACGCGGACGCCTCGGAGCGGGCTAGTTCTGCGGATAAAGAGGAGCTCTGTCTGCCGGTAGGCGGTGGGTGCGCGTGGGCAGCGGGCGAGCGGCGCGGGAGACGCTGCGATGGAGGGGGACTACTCGAACGCGGACATCTCGGACCCGGACTACGAGGGCGAGCTGACGAAGCGCAGCGTGTGGCTCAAGGAGTGGCGCAAGCGCTACTTCGTGCTCAAGGGCAACAAGCTGTACTTCTGCCGCGCGCGCGGCGAGCCGGCGCACGGACTGATCGACCTGGCGGACTGCCTGACGGTCAAGTCGGCCGAGGAGAAGACCAACAAGCGCTTCTGCTTCGAGGTGGCCACGCCCGACAGCACCTACTACATGTACGCCGAGAACGACAAGCAGAAGGACGAGTGGATCGGCGCCATCGGCCGCGCCATCGTCAAGTTCTCCAGCTCCTTCACGGGCGACCAGGACGACGACTAGGACGCGCCTAGAGGCGGACAAGCAGCAGCAGCAGCAGCAGCAACTGAGAGCATGGACATGAAGACGGCGGACATGGCCGAGAGTGAATGAGCACACGGCGTTTTGCGATTCCATGGCGGACACAGCGGTGGTATTGACAGTATTGGCACGCAGTTGAAATAAGGATATATGTAGGGATGCACAGCACTCGGTCGAGATGTCAACGCCATGGGGGAGCGGAGGCGCGCGCGATCCACTTCCAAGTGGCAGCATTCGTGGTCGACGCTCGGTCGATGGGCCAAGCACGGCGGGTGATGCCGCCGCTGGCTTGGCCCGCGACGAGTTCTCGCGCTTGGAGATCCGACGACGGCGCGGGGCCGACGGCGCGGCGCTGCTTTCATTCCAGCAGCGAAGGCGAGGCGGAATTGGGGGAGGGAAGGGACCGCACAGCGCGCGCAAGACTTCAGTCGTCTCGGTGCTGGCTGTGAGCCCGGCGACAATGCGCGCTACTTCTCCGACAGCGCCTTGAACAGGCTCGGGATCACCTCCATGCGCCACGGCCCGCCGCTCAGCACTTCGCCGTCGTTGTTCATGGCGTCCGTCGGCTCGTCCGGCTGGATCTCGACCGCCTTGACCTTGATGTACGACACCAGCGGGCTCTTGAGCTCCTTGCCCATGAGGTACAGGATGCCGAGCTGCAGCTCGCGGAAGATGTTGCCCTTGCGCGTCAAGATCAGGTCCAGGTTGCCGTCCGACGGGTGCGCGTACTTGCCGTCCGGCGCGATATTGACCACGCCCACGACCATGTAGCGGCCAGTCTCCTCCGTCCACATCTCTTCCGGGTACCGCGTGTGGCTCGCGGGGCTGCGCACAGCGCCACCGTATCCGCCCCACGACTTGCGCTGCATCCCGCTGTTCCGGTCAAAGTCGTACACGTTGCCCTCCTCCATCTCGAACTGGTCGAGCGCGCCGGCGTCTCGGATGTCGTCGTACTTGCACAGCTCGGGCTGCGGCTCCGTGCGCACGAACCGCACCCGGCCGGTGTGTTTCTTCGGCAGCAAGGCAGCGCGCTTGACCTTGAGGAACGCGTAGCGCGACGTGCCCATCCAGCGGTAGCGCTCCGACTCGGCGGCAATGTCGCCGGCCACACCCCAGCCCAGCCCGCAGTAGCTGTAGTGCACCTTTTCCGGGTCCGCCGAGGCGGTCGCCGTGATCACGTCGAGCGGCCGGATCTTCCGCTTGATGATGCAGTACACCGACGCCTCGGCCGTGGGGATGCCCACGCCGCTGCCGAACGCGTTCTGCGTCCCCGCCGAGATGAGCGAGATGGGCGTGCCGGCCACGATCTCGCGCCACTCGTGCTCCGGACGCGTCAGCAGGCCGTTCATAAACTCTCCCAGCGTGCCGTCGCCGCCGATGAACACGAGTGCCTCGAACCCGTCGTCGGGCGAGTACTCCTTGCCCATGTCGATCGCGTGGCCGCTGTACGTCGTCTCCTCGACCTCGTACTCAAAGTTGCCCAGGTCGAAGTACTTCTTCACGCGCTGCTCCCAGATGCGGCGCGCCTGCCTCTTGCCCGAGTGCGGGTTGACGACCACCTTGATGCGGCGCTTGTCCGCGACCGGCGGCGCGCGCGCCTGCCAGCGCACCAGCTCCTGGATCATCTCGACCCACTTGTCCGCCATGTTGGCCGCCTCCTTCGAGCAGTGGAAGTCCAATGCTTGAGGCTGTCGCTGCAGCGCCGAAGCGCCAGTGCCGCGGCCCTTGACGAAGAAGTGCACGCGGAACCCGCCCTTCTTGCCGGCAATGTGCTCGGCGCCGACGATGTCGTCCGTGTCGATCGTGCCCTTGATCTTGTTGCTGTTGTTCAAGCGACCACACGGACGGACAGGGGTCAGTTCGGTGCCGATACAGCAGTGCACGGCGCTCAGGATGCACGCACCGGCGCGTCCACGAAATGGCTTCTTCGTCCAACCGCAGCGTGCACTTGCGGTGCTTGTGGCGCACGCACGTCGTCAGCGTGTACTCGAGCGGCGTCTCGCGCCGAGAGTATGCCTGGGAGCAAGGTCAGCAAGTGAACACGTCAGCCTCGGTCTTTCTCACGGAGCAGCAACCTCTGGCGGCTCGGAAACATACCTGGACGCGGCGAATGTTCTCGCGCACGCTGCTCTCGCGCGCGTCAAAGGTGAACTCGCCGATGGACGTGGCGCGCAGCGAGAGCGCCGTCTTGGCCAGCTCGCGCGCCGACTCGCGCGAGAGCTGCTTCACGTACGTGTGGCTGCGGCGGAAGTGGTTCGCGGGGCCTGACTTGCTGTGTGTGCTGCCCGGCGACGGCGCCGCCAGGTTGTGCAGCTGCCGCTGGTTGGTCGGCTGCGGCGGCGACAGCTGCGGCAGGTTGAACCCTCCGCCGGCGCCGCCGCTCTGCGTCCCGCCGTTGTGGTACGCCATGGCGCTCTCCTCGCCCTCGGGCGTCTTGGGCGTGCCGATCTCGTCGCGGTCGTCCGTCAAGCCTTCGCCGCCGTCCTCCTCCTCCTCTCCCCGCGCGCCAATGGCTGCCGCATGATTGTCGTACCGCGGCGACAGGATGTTCGAGTGCGCCGAGGCGCTCGCGGCGCTGCGCTCCAGCGGCGCCAGCAGGTCGTACGCGGCCGAGAGCCCCGCGGTCTTGCCGCGCCGCGTGCTAGGCGGGGTGCCCGGCTCGCTGCCGCTCCCGCCGGGCGTCACGGGCGAGAACTCGGCCGCCGAGGCGCCCGCCGCGGAAGCCGCCGCGTCCCCGCGCGGCGTCATGGACTCGTCCGGGCCGAACCCGGTCGCGGCCGTCGTCATCAAGTCGCTTTCGCCTCTTCTTCCTCCTTCCCCTTCTTCGTGGTGTGCGACAGCACCCAAATTACCAAGTGCGAGCCGTTTCGCGGTTCTCAAAAACAAGAAGGCCAGGTCGTGTCCAGTATAATAAAACGGAGTGACGAGCGGGTAGGGCACGCGGCGATTGAACTTGCACGGATGGCCACGCACCCGATTTTGATTAAAATAGGTCATGTTCACACCGTGTTTTGCAACGTATTTCTCATAAACTTGCAGCAAAAACCGTGTGACTGCGATAATTTCAGGGTCAAAAACGAAACTTGGCTTGATAAAACCGTACCCTGTTCTATTAATGAACCCAAATGCTTGCACCTTCTTTAGATAAAACTTGATTAGATCCATTAAAAGGATCAGTTTTCTGTGATGACATACAGAAATGAAGTATAAGACAACTTTAGGATGAGTCGTAAAAACTAGAATGACCGAACCCCATTGTCAAAATTTGACCTCCTTGATTACTCCCAGGCAGGCGGTGGCTTGTTTATTCCAAGAAAGCGGGCAGCATTTCTGAGCTCCACGAGGGCCATACATTTCCCAACATGTCGGGCGTCGTGATTGCGCCAAGCAGCTGTGTCCCAGGGTCGGATTGATGTCGGCGATCAACATGGGCCAAGGCGCCAGCGTAATATGTCGCGAGGAGCTTGGCGCGATTGCTCTTGGAATGGCAGTAATGCATTGGCCGTGATGATGTCGGGCAGTTCGAGGCTGGACGTGCGTCAACCACTGGTCGCTGGCCTGGCTGCGACGGGGCCAGCACTCCAGGCCGCAATGTTTGCGCCGCAGCATGTGCAGGATCGACTCGGCTCAGCGATATCTCGCAGCTTGACGGGTTTGACGCAATCCAAATCGCAAAGAAGGATCTCGCTGATTATCGCCCACGATGGCTGCTCGAGAGACTCACGCCTCCTCCTGGGTGACTCGATGGATACACCTCGCTCACCCTTTGTGCATGAATCTGTGCGTATCGCATCGTCGTATGCCTTGGACCTGCGCGTCGTCCATGGAACGGAACAGGACACGAGTGCGTTGTTCGCGCTCGATTGGCGTCCAACCCCGCGGCCGCGTGAATTGGCCGCCGCCAATTGGCACAAATCCAGCCGAGCCGTGCGGTGCTGCATGTGCACATAACACGCGATAGATACATGGATTCACGCCGCCTCCCACTGAACCCCCTTTTCGACAACCAGTCGCCAGACGCCCGCTCATTTATGGCCGCTGCAATGGATCCCCGTCAAACAAACTGGTCACGACCAATTCGCGCGTGCTCCTCCTCTCGAGTGTGCGGGACAGTCAGTTGTGGGATCTCAGAGCTTCTTTCTTCCTGGAACGGGTTGGCCCCGCCATCTTTGTGAGGTTTTTGACACCAAGTTCGTGAGGCGTCCGTCACCAACATTCCTGCAGGTCGGGTTTGAAGCAAAGTGGGTCAAACCCATTTTTGAGCCCGACCCGGGCCCGTCGGTTCCCACTCCAAGTGCGAACCAGTGATCACTTGGTTTCAGTATACCTTCGCCGCGTCAAAGGGAAACCAAGCCGGACAAGGCCAAGCAGGAATGGGAAGAGACGACGCTCGAGGCGCGCGGAGACGCCCCGCTTCCCGCTCGCGGTCCGCGACGCGCGGGGGGAGGCGTCGTGACGATAAGCGCGATTCCAGACGGCGCGCAAGTGCCAGTAGGAGCCGCAGTCGGAGCGCCAGTCGGCGGCCGCGGCACCGCGAGACGGAGCGATCCAGGCGGCACCGCAGCCGGCCGCGCGAGGAACGGCGGCGACACCGCGACGATCGCTCGAGATCGCGGTCGCGGGAGCCGCGCAAGCGCCGGAGACGCGCTGACAGCCGCGCGGAGGAGAAGCGGTCGCGATCCAGGGCGAGAGACAGGAAGGCGGGCAGCAGGAGGAGCTCGAGCGTGGACAAGAAGGAAAGGACAGCGGACAAGGAGGAAGCCGCAATTGATGGTGACAAGCAGGTCGGGCGTGGTCCCGAAGCGACGTTCAAGAAGAAGGTGCTTCTCGCTTCTGTTGACGCAGAGAGCCAGGGGCGGAACGATGGCGAGTCTTCCGCGGACGCTGCGGCGACCTCGACAGAAGCGGACGGAGACGTTGTCATGGGAGAATCGAGTGACGCGTCGCCTGAGACAGAGAAGGTGGGCAGTGTGGCTCTTCCTTCCCAAGAGCAGCCGAAGCCAGCTGCTGCAAGTGCCGCGGCTATAGTGCCGGCGGCTACGGCGTCCAGTGCCCCAGCAACGCCACCAGCGTCCTCTGTCGACGTCAAGTCGATCAAAATGGATATCCTCAAGGCTCTGGCCGAGGCGCGCAGTACCATCGCTGGCATCAAAGGCGTGACGCTGTCC
Organism: Phytopythium aichiense; assembly: GCA_023338125.1. Classification (NCBI taxonomy): domain Eukaryota; phylum Oomycota; class Peronosporomycetes; order Pythiales; family Pythiaceae; genus Phytopythium; species Phytopythium aichiense. The sequence goes on along the minus strand of JAADYH010000702.1, from coordinate 4,970 downwards.
GCGCCTGCCAACAGCACAGAAGCTGACAAGGCAACGGTCCAAGCACTCCATGGCGCTGATCCGTCGAGTGAACAGCAGGAGCTGCAGTCCCCGAAGAAAAATCTGAATGCAGATCACTCCACATTCCAAGCAGCATCTGAGAAGAAACCTGAAGAATCCGCGCCATTGACGCAGAAGAAGGCGAGTGCGTCTGCGGCCGAAGAGTTCGACATGTTCGCAATGGCGGAGCTGGACGACGAGGAAGGTGCCGCGCCTCACAGCGACCCAGTCGTGCCAACCATCGACGTTGCCGGTTTACAGCTCAACTGCGACGACGTGGAGGGGTACTACAACACGACAGTGGGCGAGGTTCTCAACGGCAAATACCGCGTGCTGGGCTCGGTCGGTAAGGGGGTGTTCTCGACCGTTCTTCGCTGCCAGTGCGTGCCTCCGCTACCAAGTGCTTCCGGCGACATCGGTGTCGTAGCTGTAAAGCTGATCCGCAACAACGATGTCATGCGCGAGGCGGCGCAGACTGAGGTGCGGCTCCTGAACGAACTGGCGGAGAAGGACCCGCGAGACAAGAAGCACTGCGTCCGCCTGCTGGATACATTTTCCCACCGTAGCCACGTCGCGCTCGTGTTCGAGCCGATGCAGATGAACCTGCGCGAGGCCATGAAGAAGTTTGGCGGCAAGGGTGGCATCTCGATCCAAGCGGTGCGTGTGTTTAGCAAGCATCTGTTGATCGCGCTAAATCACCTCGACGCATGCGGGATCATCCACGCAGGTAGGTCTCTCGCCATTGCAGACCGAAGCCAAGTGTGGTCGAGCATTTACTCACGATCTTTGTTACGTTCCACCCGCGTGCTTGTTCAGATATCAAACCAGACAACATATTGCTGGACGAGAAGCAGACAACGATCAAGCTGTGCGACTTTGGCTCTGCGTTCAAAGTGACTGACGGCAAGCAGGACCCGACGCCGTACTTGGTCAGCCGCTTCTACCGCGCACCGGAAATCGTGCTGGGCTTGGCCTATGACAAGGCGGTAGATATGTGGTCGGTTGGCTGTTGCTTGTTCGAAATGTTCACGGGCAAGGTGATGTTCCCAGGCAGCACGAACAACGAGATGCTCAAGCTGTTCATGGAGCTCAAGGGCAAGGTGCCCAACAAACTCATCAAGAAACACCGCCAGGCGTACATCGACCAGTTCCAGATCGAGCCACACTTCACCGAGGACATGAAGTTCTGCAGCCGCGAAAGCGACCGCGTTACTGGTGAGAACGCGTGCTTTCCACTTCGGTATTGGCATGCAGGATGCACGTCCTCACGTATGTTCTCTCGATTGGTCTTTGATGATAGGAAAACCTCTTCTGCGTCTCATGGAGACGATCAAGACCAAGAACGACTTGGTGGGTGCGCTGATGGCGGCGAAGAGCGCGACGGATGACCGCAAGCACGTGCTAGAGCTCAAGAGCTTGCTGGACCGCATGTTCACGTTGGACCCTGCCAAGCGGATCTCTGTTCGCGAGGCGCTTGCGCACCCGTTCACCAAGGGATGAAGCACCAAGCGATGACGCAAGCGAAGCAGCCCAGCTCCGTTAACGCAGTGTGCGACGGCGCGTCGCGGTGGATGCAGTAGGTCCGCACTTGACTTTCTCTTCCTCTCGATCCCCCTTTAGCCCGTGTGACCACCCACCATGACTGAGCTTCCGTGTTTGTTTCTGCCCCAACACCCGATTGCCACTTTGGTTGGGCCTATCACCTACACCCCTCCGAGGCGGGGCCGGGAGGTCATCCGCGATGTTGGCATCACCGCTAGACAGCCGTGCAGATTTACTGCAGCAGCTGCCAGTTCTTCATGTAGATGTTCCGAGCGGCGTTGATGTCGCGGTCGAAGAGGCCGCGGCAGCACTGGCAGCGGAACTCGCGACTGCCGCCGAGCGACACGTTCAGCTCGCCACACACCGAGCACGTCTTGGACGTGTACTCCTCGCCGCACTCGACGAGGACGCCGCCGACACGGTCCATCTTGTACTTGAGCAGCATCCGAAACTTGTAGTGACGCTGGGACAGCATCTCTCTTTCTGGTTGTTTGTTCTCTCTGGGCCTTGGCAGCCTCCTCATCGGTGTACCAACTCCGACATTCTCCGGCGCTTGGCACTGGCTGTGCGAGCAGCAGCATCGATCAATGTGTTGCACGTTGTGCCAAGCCGATATGGTAGATGTCCTGGCGGTGGACCACATCTTGCTCTTTGAAAGTCACCGCACGACCAGCCCTGCCTCACCCTCCACGCTTTCATCGCACGCATGAAAGCCTTCACCCTTCATCTATGGCATTCTCCTCCAGTCCCCTTCACAATATCAACACGACACAACCGCTCTTGACGCATCTCTCTTGCTGGGCTACTCCTGCCTCGCGTACACGACGCAGGCGTACAGGAAGACGAGCGTGACGAGCATCCCGGCGAGGACGATCCAGAAGTCGACCGTGTCGCGGCGCTCGATCACGCGCAGCAGCGAGCTCGACAGACCGAGCCGGTTGGCGATATCCAGCAGCTTGGTGCGCACGTTCTGCTCCGCCACATCACGAGCACCGTCAGCATGAGCGTTCTCCCCCGGAGGTCCCCATGTCCAAAGATGACGAACGGCACCTTCATGCGGTTGCGCTGCTCGCCCAGGTCGCCCAAGATCGACTGCGACAGACTCGTGAGCTCCGAGACCATGGAGGACGACCGCTGCAGCGATTCGGACTCCTGCGCCGCGTACATGGCGCTGTTCGAGCCCTCAAAGCCCTGGTCTCACGCACACCATGTCAGCATCAACTCGCCTCGACGAGTGTCACGAGAGAGAGAGCAGAGAGGAAGCAAGCGTACGCCGCCGGTTCGCCGGCTGAGCAGCGACTCGCGCTCGCGCGCCTCAACAGCACGGCGGTTCGCGTGGTAGATGTGCTGCTCCAGCGAGTGGCCGAGCGCCTGCGTCTCGCTGCGCAGCTGGCTCAGCTTCCTGAGATCACGACACGGCGAGTGTGAGCGAGCGAGCGAAGCATGTCCACACTGGAAGGAGCCCTTCCCTCCCCCGACTCGACGTACTTGGTCCAGTTGTCGCGCTCGGCGGGCCGCGCGTGCACCTGCACGAGCGAGTCGAGCTGCCAGAGCAGCTGCTGCAGCTGGCTGAGGTTGCCGCGCGCCTCGGCCTGCAGCTCGTCGTCCGTCTTGCCGCCCGAGCGGCCGGAGTCCAGGTAGCTCATCTGCATCTTGAGCTCGAACTGCAGCTTGCGCGCCTGCGGGTACAGCGAGTCCAGCGTGCCACCCGCCGAGCCCATGGCGTTGGGCATCATCGCTGCGACGTCTTCAGTCGTCCAAGGTGTCGACCCCCCTGTCGGTCGGACGGCTTCTTTTCAATGCGCGGCGGGTGTTCTTTCGTGTCTCTTGTTTTCAGCATTGGAACAGCAGGATTGAACCAGGAGAATCGCCGGCTCGGTGGCTGTTCATTGCTTTCACTTGGGTTAAGTATTCATCAATCAGGAACCACCACGGAAAAATCCCAGGACCGTCACATCTTACCATACACGTCCGATTATTGGACCGGGCGGGGATAATAGTTATGTAATCAATCGGATATGGACATATATCGATTTGGAGAGGGGTTGACCGTTTATGACTGCAACTTGTCGGCTAATTCCGAGAAATGAGGGGAGATGAGGATGGGTTTGACCACCCCACCTGGACGCATGTGCGTCGCATCATCTCATAAAAGTTCTTTTCAGCCAATCACATTGATCAAATCGATCCACGACCACACCACGGTCGGCTGCGGTCGGCGTTCCTTGTTTTTGTCCCAACTTGGTCAGGTGTATGGTCGGCCGTATGGAAACGCCGTTGGCGTTGGTTCCAGCGAGGGGCGAGGGGCGAAAACGCACCACCACGGACGTATCTTTGCGGACGACTCGTGGTCGGTCGTCGCCACTTGCCCCGCGGTTTCTTCTCTTGAAGCGAATATGCCGCATTTCGAAGCGTTGGTGTGATACGGTAGCGCCTCTCACGCACCCAACGCTCCCAGGATGATGGTGGCGGAGATGGCAGTTGCGACCTCTGGTCGGTCGTGTGTCGTTTCCATTTCGCACGTTGAATGTCCCGGGAAGAAAAGGCTGCGTCCATGTGGATCGTTAATGTTCATGTCCGACGGGCAAGCCGCAAGCCGCAAGCCGACGAGCGCGTGCGCGTGGCTCCCTGTCCGACTTGGCGATGACGACGCCCGCCGCGTCCGTGATATTGTCAACCGCGGGTAAATGCGGCACCACGCGCCAGCGTGCCAGGAAAAAAAGGAAGGACGGAAGGGCGACCACGAGCACGTGGAGAAAGTGGTTGGTCGTTCGCGTGCAGGTCGGAGCGGGTGGTGGGGTGGTGAGAAACTGCGGATCTGGCGCATCTTCAAGTCGTGTGCGACCGTGGGCGGATCCCTTCCCCTAGCTCCCTCGAAGCGAACCCGACCTTCCTGCGTGCTGTCTCCCAGGTCGAGCACCAACTTGTCTGGCGTTTTGTATGCTCGCCGCGACCGTGGGATGCACAACGAAGAAGGCCGTCGTCGATTCCTCCCCCTCCCCCTGATCCAAATGTTCTCGATCAAATCGAGTTCCCGAGGTCGTTTGCACACACCAAGTCAGCGAAACAACGCGTACAGTATGAGCACGACCGCCTCGAACGCGGCGAACACATACAAACTCGCTGATTGGCTGCGCGGGACCACATAAAACAGCACCTCGCCGTTGCCCCGACAGGTTATCCTTTCTCGCAGGCCATTGGAATTCGGTCGTGTTCCGTCGCTCGGGTGCGCGGCATACAAACTCTCAAGACCGAGTCACCCGAGCCCCGTCGGCTGGGTGGCCCGTATCACCTTTCCAAGGTTCTCACCCGCGGTGGTCGCCCATACCACCACTCCAGAATTTGCGGCCGCCCAACCAGGACACCTCGAGCGATAAACTTTGGTGGGG
>JAADYH010000701.1:0-15698 GCA_023338125.1 Phytopythium aichiense | reverse complement strand
TGAATGCGAGTGCCCGACCGACCGACCGCGACCGACCGACTGATCTTGGCTCCAAGCACGCATTCACGTGGCGACGCGGCCATGAGCGCGCGGGTTACGCGGACGCAAGCGCCGTCGTAACCCTGGGCGGCCGCTTCCTGCCACACCTCGGAACGCTGGCGACCATTGCCGGCCTCTCGTCATTCTGCGATTCGCCCCGCCTGCCTCAAGCCTCTTCGGTTCTCTCTCCCCCTCCCCCGCTCCTTCTTCAACCATGGTGGTGAAGCTCCTGTCCCACGAGCACGGCAAGGGCCGCGTGCGCATGCTCAAGGTGACGCGCACGCCGCAGAAGCACGAGGTGCTGCAGCTCGAGGCGCAGGTGCTGCTCGAGGGCTCGCCCGCTGCCAGCGCCTACTACGACGGCGACAACGGGTCCGTGTTGCCCACCGACTCGGTCAAGAACACGGTCTACGTGATCGCCAAGAAGCACGAGTTCTCGACGCTCGAGGAGTTCGGAATCGCGCTCGCCAAGCACTTCGTCACGCGCCACCCGGATATCATCGACGTGGCCAAGGTCAAGCTCTTCGAGACGCCGTGGCAGCGCCTCGAGACCGCCGACGCCAGCGGCACCGTCCGCCCGCACCACCACGCGTTCGTGAACTCGACGGCCACGGGCGTCGCCAACACCTAGTACGTCTCCCTTCTTTCTTCTCTGGTGCTCTCACTCGTGTCGACCAGCGGAGCTAATACGCGCACGTGTGCTTTGTGCTTGTCATGACAGCGTGGTGGCGCGCAAGTCGGGCGAGGTGACGGTGCGCTCGGGGCTGACGGGCCTGCGCGTGCTCAAGACGACGCAGAGCGCGTTCGTCGACTTCTTCCGCGACGAGAACACGACGCTGCAGGACGTGCCCGACCGCCTCGTGGCGACCGAGGTGACGGCGTCGTGGAACTACACGCCCGCGGGCGTCAAGAGCGGCAACTTCAAGGCCAAGGCCGACGCCGTCAAGCGCACGCTCATCGACACGTTCGCCGGTCCGTCGGACGTGGGCGTGCCCAGCCCCGCGGTGCAGTACACGCTCTACAAGATGGGCGAGGCCGTGCTCGAGCAGTGCGCCTACGTGCACGACGTGAGCATCACCATGCCCAACATCCACAACATCCCCGTGGACACGGAGCGCTTCGGCTTCAAGAACATCCACCCGCACGGCGAGGTCTTCCTCCCCACGGACGAGCCGCACGGCATCATCCAGGCCACCATGGTGCGCTCCACCTCGCGGCTCTAGGCGCTAGCATCGACGCTGGACGCGGAAGGCAGCGGCCGGCAATCGCTCTGCTCTAACTAACAACAGGAACAACAACGACAAAAACAAAACAAAATAAAACACGACTTGGAAAACTCCAGCACCTGTTGTTCATGCGTCACTGGAGGAGCATCTTCGCCTGCCTCGCGCCATCGCTCCGTCATGTCGTCGCTTGGTGCTGCTGCGTCACTGCTGTCACTGGTAGAACTCGCCGAGCGCTCGAGCGAACGCGTGAAGCTTCCGATCGACGAGGGGGAAGCCCACACCGCCTGCTGCTTCGAGCTGCCGAACCTGTCGATCCAGCTCCTGGAAGTACGCATCGCACGAGCTGCAGCGCTGCCACCTGTGATTCATGCAAGCGGTTATTAGCAAGTGTCCACGACCGATTCCTCTGCTGAAAACGCAACGCACCGCTCCTCGCCGGCCAAGTTGACTTCGCGAGCTCGCAATGGCCGGGCATCGCGTGCATCCTTGACGATTGGGGAGAATGCGTTGAACAGCTTTTGTGCCGACTCGAGACCCGCGTCCAAATACCTGATGGCGAGGATCCGATCAGCTGACAGTAGCCTCACATGAACACCCCCAAACGCAAGCACGTACAGCTCCAGCTTGCTGTTGAGAAGCTCCGACACCAGCGGCAGCAGCAGGACGCACGTCTCCAAGTCGATCCCGAGAGCCTGAAGGTCCGTGGCGCGCAGTAGATCGACGACGAGTGCTTCACGCTTGCCGCTGGGGAGTTGGCTCAAGTAACGGAAGCTGTCGTGCAAGTTTCCCTTCTCCCAGTACCCAAGCAATTGCTGCGCGCACTTTTGCCGGGCTGTAAAGGTCTTGACACACGTGTCCATGCCGCATCGCAGCTCCATGATGTAGTCGGACGTGACAATACGCTCGACCTTGGGAGCTGGGCTGGGCTAAGTACACACAGATACACAGCGATGGTCATCAGAGCACAGATCCGAGGGTAAATGGACATCGCACTCGTTACCTTGGCGTTAGCAACTGGATTCTCGTCCACCGCGTTCTCCGACTGGGGGTCTGGAGATTACAAGAAGCAGCACGATGACCAAACAACATGCCGTCAGTTGATGCTTCAATTCAGCGGCACAGGTGAGCGACATACCAAGCCGATCATAGCTGGACGGCGGCCTTGCACTTGGGGGCCGAGACGAGCGGTCTTGTGATGCTGGCAACGGATCATCTGCATTCAAGATGACCACTCTCGTTAGCACACAATCCACTTTCGCAACCCAGACATACATTGCTCGATAGCGTACCTTGTCGAGGCGTACCTTGTCGAGGCGTATTTTGCGTCTGCGGACGGCTGGCTCCTCCCGACGTGCGAGGTTGCGACGAGGGACGATCCATTGGGTCACCCTGTTGAGTTGGAGGGCGGTACAAGCTGTTTGGAACGTTTCCCATGACCGGTGTTTCTGGACGCGACGCTGCTCCTGCTGCTCGATCCGCTGACTCGAGTCGCAGTCTGTCAAGTCTTTGTCTTGCATCGTCCTCGGCTTTGTTGGGAGCGATCCCAGCAGGTGCAGATGGCTCGTTCCGCAACGGTGGAGGAGCAGCCGTTCGAGATGGCGTCACCACATTTCTTGGTGGAGCACCTCGAGATGATTCTGGGCGTCCAGAATTGCGCGACGGCGCAGAGTTTGAGACTCCGCTGCCTCCAGTTGAAGGCGCGCTCACAGGACTTCCAAACGGCCGAACTTGCATGAGATCCAGCACCCAGATCGAGACGAATGCGTCCTGGATCGAGCCGCCCATCAGCTTCATGTCCTGCAGCATCGTCGAGTCGACTGGCGTCTCGGCGATGCCCAAGTCCTTGGAGCGCGAACTCACGACGCTATCATGACACTGTTATCATCCACCACGCACACACATTATGAGTATCGGTATGCCAGCATTCGACCGGATAAACGCACCAACTGGTACGACAACAAACCTCAATGGCAGTCTCATACGACCAGACGCGGATCGCTTCTTGCGAGCAACACATCAAGTACTTCCCGGTGTACGGCTCCGTCAGTGTGTGGCACATGGTTGTTGTCTGATGGCAGGACACAAACAGACCCCACGTCAGCATCCAGCTCCATGAGCCGCCTGTCCTCAGCCTCGAGACCGTACCGTGGCATTGTCGACGGGCGAAACGCCGATGAGCGCAAACTCCTGCACGTCCCAGATCCGGATCGTGCGGTCCGTCGACGACGACACCATGATAAACTCCTCCGGGTTGAACTCGAGCCCAGTGATGGCGCCGCCGTGATCCGAGAAGTCGCGCAGCATCTTGCCAGCAGTGAGGTCCCATATCTTGATGGTGCCGTCCGCGCCGCCCGACGTGAGCCACCGCCCGTCCGGCGTAAAGCACAGACTCGTCACGTCGGTGCCGTGGCCTTTGAACGTTTGCATGCAGCCCTTGGTGCGCAAGTCCCAGACTTTGACCACCGTATCGAGCGACCCGGACGCCACGTAGTCTCCGTACAGGTGGTAGTCCAGCGCCGTGCACGTGGACATGTGTCCTTTGAGCGTGCGGCTCACCTTGGCTGCCTCCAGGTCAAACGCCTTGATCGACCCTGCCTTCGACCCAGCCACGACCTTCTTCTCCGCCGGATCAAACACGACGCTCTCGACCGCGCTCTGGTGTCCCGACAGGCTCTGTCCAGCAGCCAAGTGTTAGTCTTTTCGTGGATAAAGGTCGTGTGATCCAGGCGATCGCGCACCATAATGTTCTTGGTCTCCTTCTCGCGCATGCGCCACAGGTTCACCATGTTGTCGTCCCCGCCGGTCGCGGCCACTTGCCCCTACCACACAGCGCGCGTCAACGACGCCATCTCCTCACCGTTCAAGGCGCGGGGATATTGCAGCGAGACGCACCGACTTGCGGCCGAAGCGGAGGCAGTTGACATTGCTTGAATGCGCCAGAAAGTGGGCTGCCGCCCGCCGATCGAGCGCAGAGACACATGGAACGACAGCCCACCGCGCGGTGAGTCCGACATCAATCCCCTCGCGTGCATCATGCAGTCGCAGCCGCGCGTACAGTGTCGCGAGAGCGCCGCCATGTTCGCGTCCTTTCCGGTCTTTCTTGACGCCCGCAAATCCTGCCTGCCGCGTGCAGCAACTTTCCGACTGTGACTTCAACGTTCGAACGGGCGTGCAGATAACCGTTATATGTTGAATCCTAAACGGTTTGAGTCTCCTTTTTGACCAATGGGAGCGCCGTTTCAATTCGCCTTTATGGCCAATGGATGTGTTGTTTGGGAATCCCCCCCTTTCCGCCTGACTGACAAAAGAATACCGCGCGTCAAGGGCAAGTGACCAAGGAGGGAGCCGATCGACCGAGAGGAGAGCGCCAACCACGATGAGCATCCTGCTGGCGGTGCTGAGCTTTATCGACATCGTCGCGCTGACGTTCCTCAACGGCTACTGGGTGCGACCGCCGCGTTCTGTTGTTTCTTGACGCTTTCGCTGCTGCAAACTGACACGCCACCGTGGCGGGAATGAATGAGCAGCTGATCACGCTGGATGAGCTGGAGCTGGACCACCTGAACCCCGCGGACGTGTCCAAGCGCCTGAACAAGCTCGTCTGTACGTTCGATAGCGGTGGTGCGCGTGTGTGGCTCGAGGAGGAAGAGCTGACGGGGTCTTGTGCTTTCTTTTTCTTCCAGTCCCCGAGATGATACTGCACGGACTGCTCATGCTGTTCTGCCTGCTCGCGTGGGCGCCGTGGGTATTCCTGTTCAACCTGCCGATCGCCTTCTGGCACGCGCGTCGGTGCGTGGCTCTTTCGGTCTTAACAGCGTTCTCGTCCGCGTCACTCACTGATCCATTTCGATACGGCCGACAGGGTCATGCGGAATGAGCACCTGATGGACCCGACCGAGATCCTGCGGTTCAAGAACCTACAGGCGGCGCGCACCGAGTCGATCGCCAAGACGGTCTTCTACGGCCTCCAGATCGTCTACGGCATGTACTGGTACGTGGGGACAGCGATCCGCTCGAGAAGTCGCTGGAGGACGCGCTGTAACTGACGCTCGCGTGACCCCGGTGGCTGCAGGATGGTCTCGGCGATCGTGGTGAACGCCAAGCCCCGCAAGCGCGGAAAGAAGCTGTAAAGCGCGCAGTCAGGCGGCTGCGCCGGGCATTATAAAGCCATACACGCGACACCAGGAGAGGACGCGTGCCTGCTGACTCGCGTGTGACGGCTCGGATACGAAGCCCGTGGCCGCGCGCCTTGGACCCGTCGGGCAGCAGGCGGGCTCGGCAGAGAGGGAGACAACGCGCACGGCTTGTCGCTGTAACCCACGGGATGGAATAGCACAACACGATAGTCGGAGACCTCTCGTCCGCCTCAGCAGCTTCTTGGTTGTCACGGGATCTCCCATGACGGGAGTGAGGAGGAACCTCAGAAATGGATACCTTTCTGTCCGTCGGTGACACCAGGCACTCCTCAGTGAACCATCTAGCCATGTCACGCAACCAGCTATGTGGACACACCAACTGGTGGCGCGAGTCAAGGAAGTGACCAGCAACACAGGCACTGATCGCGAGAAAGGCCGCCAGACGGCATACATTTCCCAAGGGAAACGCTGGAAGGGAAGGTGAGCGAGCGAGCGAGCGATGCGCCGACGCTACGAGCGCCGCCGTGCGGCCAAGGCGGCGGCCAGCGCCGTGTCCACGCCCGGTGCGCCTCCTGCGGACGGAGAGGCCGTCGGTGTGGGCCCTTCCGCCTCTTTAGGCGCGTCAGACGGCGGCGGCGCGTCGACAGGGGCGACTGCCGGGGGCGGACTCGTCGGCGGATTCGTCGGCGGACTCGTCGGCGGATTCGTCGGCGGACTCGTCGGCGGAACCGGCAAGAAGCGCCAGCAAACGGTGCACGCGGCGGCGCAGATCAAGCTGCACGTGCACGGCCACGAGTTCATGGGCGGCGAGGAGATCGTGCTGAACCCCGAGGCGTTCCCGCAGCTCAAGGAGATGGTCTGGAAGGACTACGTAGTCGAGGTGTTCCACCCGATGGCGGCCTCGCCCGACTTGTCGCCGCTCCTGTCGCCTGCTGAGCGTGCCGAGCGCCTCTCGGAGGGATCTCCGCGCCAGCACCTACTGGTCGAGATCCCGGAGAGCAGCGCCACGCCCATCAAGGCCAAGCTGCAGGTCAGCGTGCTCAAGGAGACTGCGGCGCTCTTCCAGCTCGCGGCGTTCAAGGACGTGACCGTGCGCTTCCTCCCCAAGGCACAGGTTGAGGTGGACTTTGTCGAGATCTCGCTCAAGGACCACTTCATGTCGCGGCGCGACCTGTGGTACCTGCAGAAGGCGCTGGCAGGCTCCGCGCTGCATGTCGGCCGCAGCATTCGAGTGCAAAGCGCGCGCTGGCAGGTCATGGACATTCGCTGCAACGGCGACAAGGTCCGCAGCGGGGTCGTGACCGACAACACCAAGTTTACGTTCCGCTCGTGCACGTCGCGCGTCATGTGGCTCGTGCAGATCAGCCCCGAGATGTGGGACATCGCCAACTCGGGCAACCTCTACCTCGAGATCTTCCTCCAGGTCGTGCAGAACGTGTTGAACAAGTGGATGAAGCACAAGGTCTCGCACAGTCTCACGATCCTGTTCTACGCGCGAAGCTACTACCCAGACATGGACAAGACGTACGGCGTGGGCCGCTCAGGGATGACCTCGCGCACTACTCCGGCCGCAAAGCGCAAGCCAGCAGCCGGCAGCAACGCTGCTTCGAGCAACGGGAGTCAAACTGTTGGCGACAAGACGGGATCGACATTCCCATATGATCGCAGCGACTGCTTCTCCATTGGTGTGGACGAGCAAGGGCGACACTACCAAGATTTCTACAAAGTCGTGGCGTTTGATAGCATCATTACGGATGTACAGCCGCTTCTAGTCAAGCTCAAGGAGGAGATCAATGCGTTTCCTCATCTCTGCGGCTGGCGGTCGCCTGCCGACATGTACGTCTCTTCATTCTCGCCGGCGGACCCGTTCTCATCGTCTGGGCCAACACCAAAGACACCAGATGCAGCCAGCACACCGTGGATGGATGAGTCCACTGACCCGTCGGCACCACCGCCCCCACGCTGCGGGGTGCCTTCGAACGCTCGCGATGGCAACGTGCTCGAGGCCGTCAACATTGTGCTCAATATTTTTGAGAAGCACCACATCGATCGCCACCTCTCACGCAGCGGTCAGAGCGTTGTGCTGATCACGGCGGGCAACGGCATTTTCTCGGTGAACAAGCGACTGTCGGAGATCACGGAGCAGCGTATGATGGACCACGGTATCGGTATTGACATGATCTCGCTTGCGTCTCGACCGCTGCACAAGTGCCCGCTGTTTCTATTCAAGGAGTCGGACCTGTCTGATATGAAGCTCCCACCGCGCAACAACGGAGGTGACATGAACTCGGGCGTCGCCGACATTTGTCTGTGCAACCCTACGGGCAACGCCAACTTCAGCAGCAGTCACCAATTGCTTCAGCAACAACAGCACGCCGGGTCGAAGGGTACTGCCGGACCCCGCAGATCGCGCACAGGGTCTCAGGAGATCAGCAGCAATGCCTTGAACGAGGTAGCATTGTCGATGATCATGGCAAATGCTGACCTCGGTGTCTCCTCCGCTGCTGCCGCGGCCCGTGGAAGCTCGACAACCCACTTGTGCAAGTACTGCGTTCAGCGACAAGAGACGCGGAAGAAGTACGTGGTGCCGCTGTGGATCCCCATTTGTTTTGTGCAGGAGTCGATGCTCGTGCCGCACAAGTGCCCAATGGACGAAGACCTGTTCCAGTTCTGCGCCGTGTGCCACCCGCGTGTGTCCAAAACCAAAGAGTTTGAACCGCTGCCGATGTGCCGCATGTTCCGAAACGACGACGACGACGACCTCACGCATTTCAGCCATCTATCACTACCGAAGCCCTTGGAGTGCCTGCTCAACGGGTTCGAAAAACCTGAAGACTCATCTTCACCGCTCAGCGACGATGAACGCGACAACTTCGCGTCGGCCACGGTGATCTCATCAACGACATTCGACGACTTTGTACTCGCTGGGCTCGACAGCGATCTCGTGCGAGCGCGGGCATCATCCCTGCTCTCATCCGACGATTCGGTATCATACGATGGCGGCAGCGTTGTGACCAAGGCGCACTCGTTCTCGTCCATTTCGCCGCAGCAAATGGCGCAGGAGTTTGAGCAGTACGATGACCAAGTGTTCGCGGTTGCCATTGCGTCTCGCCCTCGAGTCGCGACCAAAATGTCGGAGAACGAATTCAGCGGCTACCGCATGGCGATGACGCCGCCGCTGAGGCCTGCGAATCCACTGATGGGCTCAGTGTTCAAGAAACGTGGGGCGAGTGGGGTATTCGTCGGGACGCATACGGGATCCGGTGGAAACGCGGCCGCAACATTCAATGAACACGGCAGTAACAACAGTGGGGGCGGTGCGGGCGGCACCAGTCGGTGGCGGCAACTCGAGCACCGCAATATCTCGCCGTTGGATGTTGATCAAGGCTATGTGGACGCTCAGGTTAGCACATCAGAAGAACCACGCCAGTCGGCAAACTCCCTGCCGAACGCGTTCCAGCTTGAAGGCAGTACTGGTATCGTGGGCCAGCTGGGGTATGCGCCTCCGTACACATCAAGCCCTGTGCTGAAGCCAACAGACGGAGGTGCAGTGACAGCCAAGGGGGATATTTTTCACTCACAGGAGTTCATATTGAAGCAGCTGACAAGTAACCAGCGCCGATGGAGCCAAGTGCGTCCAAGCCAGGACTACCGCTACAAGCTTGTGCAGAACGTGCTCAAATGGCGCAGTCTGTGCTTCCCGGCCCTGCTACCGCTCACGAGTGACTACATCCCCGGCCCGAAAGAGCTCAAGGCACACTACACCGAGTCGTTCTACTCGGTCATGCTCCCGGAGCGCGACGAAAACAACGGCATCGTCTTCCGTGACTACCGAGAGCTTGTCATGGAGATGGTTGCGCAGCGGTTCTCGCAAGACTTCCAGTTGGTGACGACTGAAGACGCGGACGGCGGTGCTGCTGACCAGGCGAACGCCACGGTGTTCCGACTCAGCATGGGTCACCGGATCCACGAAATCGTGTACAATGAAGAAACGCAGACGATTGATGTCAAGAGGTACCTGCAGAAGGTCACGAGTCGCTCGGACGTGGACATCATGGAGTATCGCTACGCGCTGTGGTCGCCGGTGACGGACGGATTCCTCTCCGTTTCGCAGGAGTTCCGCAAGTATCCGCAGGTTGAGTACCAGTGGAACCATTTGGACCAACTCATCTGCGGATACACCGGCGATATGAGCGAGGGCACTCGATACAAGCGGCTTCTGTACTGCTTGATCCCACCGCAACTGAATGGTCTGTCGCCCGAGACTTGCAAAGGTAGGTGGGCCATCTCCCCATGACCGGGATACGACAAACCGTCGCTAACTATTGTGCTCGTTCTCTTTCAGCCACGCTGGAAACGTACACGGAGCGCTGTCGAAGGTTCCTCGACTACCTTAAGTCACGGGCCGACGTGAGCACAGGCTTTCCAGACGTAAAACTTTCGACGGAGTGGAGGCCAGACCTTCCAACGAGTGGCGCAGGTGCGTTCAAGCGTGTGGGCCACCGAAGCGTCAAGATGCTGGCTCAGTGGGCGGCGGAGGCCACCCAGAGCGTCACCAGTCAGAACTGGCTGATTGCCAAGGTGGACACGGAGCTGTTAGCGACGCAGTGCTACCACGTGGAGGTGCAGTGGTTGGCCTGCATGGGATCGCTCGTGGACGAGGCCATAACAGGCTCCGCGCGTCGCGCCAAGCAACTTGGGCTCGAGTTCATGCAGGTGTCCGAGAACGGCGTCTCCAGCAACCTGGACCTACATCCGTTCATCGCGCCAATCTTCATCCCGGTTGCGGATCCATACGAGCAGCAGCAGGTGGAGCGAGCGCTTACGGAGCGCTTCGGCTTTTGCTGCGAAGGTCTTCACCCGATCCCGTTCACACACCTGAACCACGAGCGAGAGTACGCTGTCGCGACGCCGGAGCAGAATGTGGGCGGGGCTAGCGTCGGTCCGCGCCGACTCACTCGCCGAGTGGTGACATACTACCGCCAGTACGCGCACCGGTCGCTCTCATGCTTTGCGCGGATGACCCTTACGGGCTTGGTGTGGATCTCCAACCAGAAGACGCACCAGGACGAGATCCAGCCCGTGTTCGAGCAGCTCAAGCAGTACATCGAGGCAGTTCGCGCAGCCAATTCGGGTCTCGGCGCGATCATTGGCGCCGCTGTTGACCTTGCGCTCAAGAACGAGGCCGCTTCTCCTCCCAAGTCATCGCAAGCGAATGATGTGAAGCTCTCGACGAACGGTCACGACCAGCAGCAGACCAGCAGCAGTGTCACGAGTTCAGATGCGACGGCAACCCCTGATACGGTGGTGGCTCCGCCAGGTATTGCAGCGACTAAAGCTCCAGATGCAGGTGGCAACGTGCACGACCTCGCAAGCACTAGCGCGAGCTCAGGCGGCAGCGAGGACGACAAGGAGAACGAACTGCGCGCGCTCAACAGCCACGAGTCGTCGCCAGTTGCTGCCAGCTCGACCCCAAAGGCCACGACACGCGCCGGCACCGTGCCAACGCCCATGTTCAACCAGAAGGAGGCGTCAGAGACAGCCGTAGCCTGTGATGGAGACCATATGATGCCGGCGGGAGAAGGCGAGCATGCGTGTGAGGAGGGCGGCATCGGCAAGCATACGGAGGAGGCGGAGGCGCCACTTGTTGCCGGGCCGCTTGCCGCTGGCCCCCCGCCCGGCTCCGCCACACTCCCCATGGTCGGCACGCCCGAGACGATGATGCTGGGGCGTCAGCAGCGGCTATGGTGACGCGAATGCGAGTGAGTAACATCGGCGTCGGTGGCGTGTCGATACTGGATTTTCAAGTCATCCGAGCGGCGTGGTCTTTTCGTACTTGACGGCCATGCGGTCGGTCTCTGATAGGATACTACCCAACACGGCCCACCAAGCATTCCATGTACGGACGCCAATCACACAGACGGTGGGTGCGCACCACTGCTGCTGCACAGGCAGGCCGGAGAGCGCTTTGATCACCCACGTGGCCGACCTTGGCGGACGCCAAAATGATCACTGGTGGTTGATCCTTTCTGTTTATCCGCACGCGATTACCCGACCCCGTGAGACTCCTTCAGAGACGGACTGATATCCGACAGGACCTGGTACAGTGTGCACCAAACCGGGCTCTCCATGCCATTGTTCTCCGCCGTCACTGTCGAGCGTTGACGTCGTGATGCCCGCAGCGGAACACGTTGGACTCCATGACCTGGTGATCGACTGTCGAAAGGAATCGCGAGAAGAGTTGCACCCATTGTCGCGTCCCGAATCGGATTGATCAAAACGAGGGACAGCACCAGATGCACCCCTATCCCTACTGAACGGTACAATGTACCAGGTGCTTTGAACAAGAGCAAACATCTCGCACGATTGTGTACGGTACCGTCGAGGGAGTATCATCGTCAGAAGAGCCAGCCTCCGGATCCCTTTTCCCCGATTCTACTTGGATTCACTATGGCTCTCCAACTGGTAAGCGTCGCGCCGCTTCGCTGGCACAATCATCACTCTCTGGCCAAAAGTCCTCTGGATTCCTGTCCACGACCTTGTTGCAGCGTCGACCGACCACGAGCTCAGTCTACATTTTCATCCGTCGTGTCCACTCGTCTGCCGCTTTGCCAATGGCCGTCGACGCGCTGTCTGCTGCCGGCCCGCGGTCCCCGCGCAAGCTGTTCCGGCGCATGTCGGCGCAGGCAGTCGGGCTCGAGGCGTCCGTGCTGTGCCGCCGGTCGCACTGGGTGCCCAAGTCGTCGCGCAGCACGTGCGCCAACTGCCGCTGCGCGTTCAAGCTGTTCGCCGGCAAGCATCACTGCCGCCTGTGTGGCGAGGTGGTCTGCAAGAGCTGCTCCGGCAAGCGCATCCTGTTCCAGAAGAAGGGCGTGCGCGCCTGCGACGACTGCATCGACGTCAACCTGCAGAGTATGGCGAGCGCCTCCACGAGCACCAGCGCCAGCACCAGCGCGAGTGCCAGCGCAAGCGGCAGCCGCCGCAAGAGCTTGCCAGATGCGCGCTTCCAGGGCCGCGCCAGCTCGCGCACG
Source organism: Phytopythium aichiense (assembly GCA_023338125.1). Taxonomy (NCBI): domain Eukaryota; phylum Oomycota; class Peronosporomycetes; order Pythiales; family Pythiaceae; genus Phytopythium; species Phytopythium aichiense. The sequence goes on along the minus strand of JAADYH010000701.1, from coordinate 3,266 downwards.
CTCCTGAGCACTGGCCGACACAGCCTCCCGTACGCGCCGGGCATCCTCACGTCGAGCGGCAGCAGCAGCGGCAGCGGCGACGACCTGTTCGTGCGCGCCAGGAGCAGCTCGGCCTCCAAGACGCGGCGACCGCGCAAGGACTTGGATGCGACCAGCGGCGGCCCGGCGCTGCTCGAATGGCGCTCGATCGTCACGTGGAGCGAGTCGCCCAGCCACCTCTCGTCCGTCGTGTTCGTCATCTGCCTCGCGGTGCTGTCCAGCCTACTCGCCGCCGCCGCGCGCCAGTGAGCAGAGGAGGTGGCGTGTACGATACTTGCCGATAGAGCGAGCACCCGGACGTCTACAGAGCGTGCGTGTAATATTACTGTAGAGCGGGCCCCGCGCCATGCACCGAGCCGATTCCCGAGCTACATGATGGAATAGCCGGGCAAGATGACGCCCGCCCCCGCCCCGACGCGGGCCCGCGGCCCCAGCGGCGCCGACAGCAAGAGAAGCGCGGCCCCAGCGGCGCCGACAGCAAGAGAAGCGCGGCGCCAGAGCCTTTTGACGTGCACCTGTAGCAGTAAGAGCTCTGTAACAAAGATGGATTCACTGTTAGGACACCCGACGCGCTGCACTGCAGACGCATCCCGGACGCGGATGGCCGCCAGCGACCTGAGTTCGAGTGGATCCGCTCCGCTCCTCCCTTCTCTTCTCCCGCGGATCCATCTCATGAAACGCTCTTGGCGAGAACGAACGAGGCGCACGGTCTCTGCTGTGGGCGTATCTTCACGTGGCCATCCTCACTCGAGCCGAGGCGAAGCGCCAACCTACACTTTTGGCCGTGGGAACGCGCCTGCCGCCCCGGATGGGCGATGCTGTCAAGATACACTGCACCATGTCACACGCCAGCACCGCCGCCCAGACCGGACCCATCTCATCCAGAGGATACACTGCGCGATGCGCCTCCCTCATTCAGGTCGGCAGTCGCTGCGTCGCTCCCTCCCTCACACTCTGGTCCGGACTCGGTGCATCTGCCTCTTGAGCCGAGCGGAGGCGCCGTGTATCCTTCTCGAGGGCCAGAAGTGGACCTCGCATGGATCCATGCTCGCTCGATCATCAAATTCACCACACCACTCCTCTTCCGCTGAAGTGGCGCACACCACAAATACATTCCACGACGACAACAGATAGGTATGTCGGTATGAAACCGGTTCAATATCGGTAGTCTCTATACCAGATCGCATGCTGTTCAATAGGATCGTCAACTCGCACCTAGTCGGCAACTTCCGGCCGTCGCGATCACCCTCCCTTGAAAAAAGATCCGATACAATCGCCAAGGAGAAGAAGAAGACGCCAAAGAGGGACGAAGACCCTCGTCGCCTGCTCGCCGCCCGCCGCCCGCCGCCCGCCGCCCGCCGCCCGCCGCCTGACGCCCGCCTGACGACTGCAGAGATGGAGGAGATCGGCCTGCCGCCCGTGCCCATGGACGAGGAGCCGCTGGTGCCTGTGCAGATCGTGCGTGGGCCTCCAACGCGCCGCCTTCCACGTTAGAACTCGGAGAGGGGAACGCTAACATGCTGTTGCTCTTACTGCTGCCGCTACTACTACCACTGCCACTACTGGCGCAGGAGAGCAAGACGGACCTGTACAGCAAGTTCAAGTCGCTGGAGCGGCACCTGGAGTTCCTGGACATCCAGGAGGGGTACATCAAGGACGAGATGAAGAACCTGAAGCGCGAGCTGATCCGCGCCAAGGAGGAGGTGAAGCGCATCCAGTCGGTGCCGCTAGTGATCGGCCAGTTCCTCGAGATGGTGGACGCCAACTACGGCATCGTGGGCTCCACCGCCGGGTCCAACTACTACGTGCGCATCCTGAGCACGCTGGACCGCGAGCGCCTCAAGCCCAACTCGTCCGTGGCGCTGCACCGGCACTCGCACGCCGTGGTCGACGTGCTGCCGCCCGAGTCGGACTCGAGCATCCAGATGATGCAGATGTCGGAGCGCCCCGACGTGAGCTACCAGGACATCGGCGGCATGGACATCCAGAAGCAGGAAGTGCGCGAGGCCGTCGAGCTCCCGCTCACGCACTTCGACCTCTACAAGCAGATCGGCGTCGACCCGCCGCGCGGCGTGCTGCTCTACGGGCCGCCGGGCACGGGCAAGACGATGCTGGCCAAGGCCGTGGCCAACGCCACCACGGCCGCCTTCATCCGCGTCGTCGGCTCGGAGTTCGTGCAAAAGTACCTGGGCGAGGGCCCGCGCATGGTGCGCGACGTCTTCCGCCTCGCCAAGGAGAACTCGCCCGCCATCGTCTTCATCGACGAGGTCGACGCCATCGCCACCAAGCGCTTCGACGCGCAGACGGGCGCCGACCGCGAGGTGCAGCGCATCCTGCTCGAGCTGCTCAACCAGATGGACGGCTTTGACCAGACCACGAACGTCAAGGTCATCATGGCCACCAACCGTGCCGACACGCTCGACCCGGCGCTGCTTCGCCCCGGCCGCCTGGACCGCAAGATCGAGTTCCCGCTGCCCGACCGGCGACAGAAGCGCCTCATCTACCAGGCCTGCACGGCCAACATGAACCTCGGCGACGAGGTCGACCTCGAGGACTACGTCAACCGCCCGGAGAAGATCAGCTCGGCCGACATCGCCTCCATCTGCCAGGAGGCCGGCCTGCAGGCCGTGCGCAAGAACCGCTACGTCGTGCTGCCCAAGGACTTCGACAAGGGCTACAAGAACGCCATCAAGCGCGCCGACACGACGTTCGAGTTCTACCACTGAGCGTCGCCGTCGGGCGTCGGCGCAACAGCGCGCGGCTTGGAGACGGAACCCGCCGGCCAAGCGACAGACAAGGCGACGCTTTCAGACAAACACCCAGCAACAAGACGCGTGCTTTCTGCTCACTGTCAACCCCCACTTCACCCGACCGTTCCCTCCTGCTGCCAGGTATTTTTAGCAGCGGCGTTGCCAGCCTCTTGCGTGTGTGTGTTTGCTTGTGTCTGCAGGTTATCGGACGGTTCGACGACGGCAAAAACGCCTCGCTGCCAGGGGCCGCCTCCACACGCTCGGCCAGTTCGCTCGCTGCTTGGTCGCGTCGCTTTCGCCTGGAGCATCCGCCAGCGAACGGTATGAACGCCTCGTTGTTGTGCTGACGCTGCGCTCGCCCTTCTCAGCATTCCGTGCCGTTCGCCCAGCAGCAGAAGCCCGAGCATGGCCATCACGATCCCGAGCAACCTGCAGCTGCAGCGAGAGAGCGTCACCAAGGCGCGCAGCCTCGTGCGC
>JAADYH010000700.1:0-15752 GCA_023338125.1 Phytopythium aichiense | reverse complement strand
GGCGGCTTCGTGCTGGGCGCCGTGTTCGGCTCGGGCTGGTACACGTTCAAGGGTGCGCGCAACTCGCCGTCGGGCCAGCGCTTCCGCGGCGCCATCTACAACGCCAAGATGCGCACGCCGGTGCTGGCGGGCGGCTTCGCGGTCTGGGGCCTGCTCTTCTCGTCCTTCGACTGCTCCTTCGAGGCGCTGCGGCGAAAGGAGGATCCGTGGAACTCGATCCTGGCCGGCGCGGCCACGGGCGGCGCGCTCGCGGCCCGCGCCGGTCCTCGCGCCGCTGCCGGCCAGGCGCTCATCGGCGGCGTGCTGCTCGCGGCCATCGAGGGCGTCAGCATCATGGTCAACGAGTGGTTCGCCCCGCAGCCGGAGCAGGCCATGCTCGGCGCGGACGGGGCCTCCACCGAGGCCGACGAGCGCAAGCTCGCGCCGCCGTCCTTCTAGGGAGGGCCAGCGGCGGGCCGACACTCCGCGTCGAGCGAGACGGAGGAGGAAGGCTCGGGGGTTGCAGCCGCGACCAGCGAGAGCGCTTCAGCGGACGGACGCGGCGTCTCTGCGCGAGGGACAAGGCAACCTACGCTTCCTGCACCCGCGACTCTGGCTCGGCCGCTTGGAGCGAGGGCCGGGCAGTGTGCGCGTACTCAATTGTGGTGTGGTTGACCCGGCAGTAGTCGACTGCCGGCATCGTAGCTGCTTGCCTTGGACCCAGTCGCCGGAGACGAGCTCGGGGATCAAGACGACGAAGAAGAAGACGAGAGGAGAGAGAGAGAGAGGCGTCCGGGCCACGGCGGCGGAGAACGCGGCCGATAGATGGCCGGCGCCGCCGGGCGGCCGCGGGACGCACATTCGTATTGGTAACGAGACAGAAACATGGAGAAACAGCACGCAGGTCGCATGTAATTTAGCCGCTGCCGCCATGTGATTGACGCGCACCGACAGTTCCCGTCGCGTTCTATCTTTAACCGCGCTCGTTCAGCGCCAGCGCCGCAATTGGCGCCTCGAAACCGACGCGGGGGCAGCCGTCGAGCTGCGGCCACAAGAGCGACCGCCTCGACGCTGGGCCTGCGACCGCGAGGGCACCGGCCGGACGCCGCCCGACGATGGCGGAGATCAGCTACTACGATGCCGACCTGACGGACGCGATCGACAAGCTCAACGACATGATGGGCAAGCTCGCCAAGGCACCGCCGGGCGTGCGGCCAGAGGTGCGTCGCTGCTGCCATAGCCGATGCGTCTATCTATAAGCCAGCCGTCCCGCTAATCCGCCGCTCGCGCGTCCGCAGCTGCTCGCGATGGCCGACAAGAAGCTCAAGGAGACTGTCGAGCTGCGCAAGGGCTACCAGCTCGCGCTGCGCCAGGCACCGAGGGAGCAGGCGCGCGGCTTCCGAGAGGTGCGGCGGTCGCCCTTCACGCACCGATGACGTCGCGGACTGAAATGGCACGGACTGACTTGGCTGGCCCGAGACAGAAATTCGACGAGTTGTCGACGCGTGTGGACGAACTGGCGGGCGAGGTCCGGTGGGCCAAGTCGGAGCACGAGCGCACGGGGCTGTTCGGGCCGCGGCCGGGGGCCGACACGCGCGCGGCGGGCGCCGGCGGGCCGCTGGGCAACGCCGAGTACCTGGGCAAGGCGGCCGAGGTGCAGCGCAAGACGGAGCAGTCGCTGCTGAGCACGGCCAAGATGGTGGACGAGTCCAAGGCGGTGGCGGCGGCCACGGGCGAGCAGCTGCGCGAGCAGCGGCAGCAGATCGTGCAGATCACGGACGAGGTCATGCGCATGGAGGACTCGCTCACGCGTGCCGACAAGCTCATCCGCACGTTCGCGCGCCGCATGGCCACGGACCGCGTCATCCTGCTGGCCACGCTGCTCGTCTTCCTCGGCATCGCCGCCATCGTCGTCTACAAGTCCGTCAACCCGAGCGACTCGACCTTCTACGTGCCCGACGAGGTCACGCCGCCCAACCCCGTCGCGCTCTACAACGCCACGGCCGCCGCCATCAACAGCACGCTCAGCTCGTAGCATTCACTGGCAATCACGACAAGTTCAATTTGCATGGTGTTGATCGACTGCTTCGTGTGTTGGTCCATCGACGGGGAACTCTGTCGACTCGTAACTGTACCCCTCGCGTAACCCACTCTCGCTCTTCGCACATCATTCGTTCGTTTGTTCTCGGCAGGTGATGGAGGCGGTCGGCGACCTGTCGCCGCGCGCGCTGGCGGCCGCGCTGGCCTTCCTGGACGACTACGAGTCGCCGGAGGAGGGTCTGCTGGGTCCTGTCGACGCCCCAGGCGACGCTCAGGCCGCACAGGAGGCGCTGGGCCTGCAGGAGCGCGAGCTGCGCGGGCTGCTGGACGCGCAGGCGAGTGATTTGTCAGGTTGCGCGTTCGGCGGTCCTGGCGGCCCGGTGGCATGGCCAGTGTCACAGCCAAGAGGACACGCAGGATCGAGGCCTACCGAACCAGCCGCTTGTCCATCGGTCCCTCCAGTCGCGACCACCTCGACAACCGCCACGGCCGCCTCTCACCCGCCGAAGAAGCCGCGCTCGTACAACCCGAACCGGGCGAGAGACGAACAGCGGAAGGAGCTGGCGGGGCTGAGGGAGCAGGTGCCGCGGCTGGAGCAGGTGCTGGCGCGACTCAAGTGGAGGGCGAGGCGGAGCAGGCGCGCGGGGGCGGGTCCCCGGGCGTTGGCGGCGCGCAGCGACGACGCGTGGCAAGAGGTGGCGGCCTGCCGGCGCGAGCAGCGCGAGCAGGCCGAGCTGGAGAATGCGCGGCTGCGCGCCATCGTGGGGCGGCAGATCGAGATCGCGAAGCGCATGCAGCAGATCCTGCAGACGCGGCACCGCTATCAGGCGAGTCTCGCCCATTCGCTGGCTCCGGGTCGTGGCCCTCGTCTAACACTTGGCCGATGACGTCTTGACAGGGCATGCTCGACCGAGCGGGCTTGGACGCCTCCGCGACGGACACCGCCATCTTTGCGCGCCTGCTGGAGGGAGTCGCGCGTTCCTTCAGCGAGGTGGACGCCGTCTTTGTCGCCTACGGCATCCCCGATCGCTCGGGAGCCGTGCGGTCGCTCGGCGAGACAGCGGCGGGCATCCCGTTCGAGGTCACGGTGCGTCACGTGGCTGCGCTCGACCGCGGCGAGGGGAGTGACGGTGAGGTCACGAGCTGGCGGTACTTTGCGCGGTCGATGGAGGACATGCCGTGGCGCGCGTACCAGCGGCAGCAGGAGGGCGGCGCGGGCAGCAGCGAGCCGGCTGTGGCCGAGAGCTGCGGCGTGAGGCTGTACGCCGCCGGCGCCGACTGCGGCGGGGACCACGTGTGCCAGTACATCCGCAAGAACAAGGAGAGCGGCCGCATCGTCATCGCGTGGGGCTCGTTCGCGGACAGCGACGGCTGCGCGCGCGACCGGTCTGGCGACGCAGAGGCGGTGCTCCGCGGGCCCGCGGGCAGGTCGGACGCAGCGTTCTACACGTCGCGCTGTCCGCACTCGGACCGTTGCTTCCAGCGGCACCAGGCGTCGGCGCGCGGCGACCTGGATGCCGTGCTGCAGCCGGACTGCACGTGGGACGTGCTGACGCGCGGCGGCGGCGAGCGGCACCGCGAGGTGCACGGCGAGAGCCTCGAGGTGACGGCGCGCAAGGTCATGCCGTTCGGCGTGCGCGCGACGGGCGAGGCGGCCTGGCAGTACTTTGCGCATGCGCTGGAGCACGTCAACTACCGGTTCTACTACCAGAAGCGCGCCGAGAGCCTGGACGTGGCCGACGATACGACCGTCGAGGGCTTCCAGCTCGAGCTGCTGGCGAACGGCCGCCCGCGCGTGCGCTTCCGCGTGCACCAGGTGCTGCGCCGGCTGGCACGCGGCGGGGATGACGACAGGGACGACGACGGCGACGGCAGCGTGGTGCTGGTCTGGCGCGCGGCCATGCGGCCCGTGGCGCTCGGCGCGCAGCCCGTGCGCGGCGGCTGCTTCTACGAGCGCGGCTACGTGGAGATCCGGCGCGCGGCCGGCGGGCAGGCGCTGGTGCAGACGTGCTACCTCATCTCTCCGCGCTGGCGGCCTGGCGCGTCGCTGTCGGCCCGCGACCGGCGCGAGCTCACGGACACGGTGCTGAGCAGCACGGCGGCCAACGTGACGGCCAGCTACCAGATGATCGAGAGCGCGCTCGCCGCCGCCGCTGCCGCGCTCTGATCGCTGATCGCCCGCCTGGGCCGGAGCCGGAGCCCTTGACCGGAGCCGCGGACTGACTGGCTGACTGCCCGCGCGCCTGTCGTCGGCAGGAGGCCAGCGCGCGCCTGCTACACTAGTGATGGATTGTAAATAGAAGAAGAGAAGCCCGCGCGCCTTTATCGGTTTGCGGAACGAGCGAACGAAGGGAGGAAAGAGGGAAGGACGGACTCCTTCAACGAGGGAAGGAGGCTGACTGACGCCCGCGCTGGAAGAGGAGCCCGGCGCACGAGCAGGTCCTCGAAGGTTCCCTCCCGCCGCGAGCTATTGTTCGGCCCGCGTACGTTGAAGCCCGGGCGTTGCACTGATGCGTGCGCCAGCGCAACCGAGCGACGCATGCATTCGCCGGGCGGCATTATCTATCATCCCGGCGGGCGGCGAGCCAGCGACGGACAGTGGCGCGTACCGTGCAGCGGGGCAGACAGTAGTCGGCACGCGGTCCGGCGCGGCTGTCGAGCATTGAACTCGGGCCCGCCTTGCCTCGCCTCGCCTCGCCTCGCGCTGACGTCCACCAACTTGTTCGATTTCGACGCCCCCGGCCGCCCCGCTGCGGCGTCTTTGCGCCGACGGCGATGGCGATGGCGGCGGCCAGTCTGACAAGCCGCGCAGTCTGTCAAGTCGCTCGGCCAGGCGGGATGCGGTGGCGCGGCGTAAGCGCGGGGGACTCCCACCGTGGCGAGTCGCCATCGCCGGTCCTCTCGGACGCATCTGACCACTCGGCGGACACGTTGCGCGGGCCGGGGCTGCCTCGGGCCAATGAGCGTGGCGGCCGCGCGCGGTCACTCTGTTGACGCCGGGTGGCCAGCAGTGGCGCTGACCCGATCCGGCGCGCAGCGTTACGCCGGGTGACACCTTCGGGGCGGAGTCCGGCCGGCGGCGCGTGACTCGCCCGAAATGAGCGCCGAGAGAAGTGATATCGCAGCGTTGGAGACGCCCCCGAGAGAGGAGGAGGAGGCAGGCAGGAGGACGCGCTGGCGCTGGCGCACCCTGGGTTCGAATCGAGGAAGAAGGTGTTCGGGATGCTCCTCGCGCATGACGCATGACGCATGACGCGTCCGGCATCGCATCGCCCGGGAACGCGTTGAAGGAAGGCCTTCGCGTTAGCGCCAATGTGGTCTTGGGTTGACTATGGACGTCTCGGTTTCTCTCGGCTTGACTATGGGCAAGCGCGGAAACTCTGGAGATTCACGGCCAGATCCGTCCAGAGAGGAGCGAAGACGGGCCGGCAGACGAGCCGCGACATCGCCAGAAAGTACTGGACACAAATCTTATTCGCTGGGGGATGGGCCGCGCTTGACAGCCGCGGTTCAGTCGCCAACACGAGGATACGGTATGGCTCGGAGCGCTGGAGCAGCTTCGTCTCCTTCTCCTTTTCTGGGTCTCCTTCTTCTTCTTCTTGTTCTTCTTCCCCGGCGCTTCCACCCGGCTTCCAAGTGACATACTACACGCGCGATAAGGAGGGAGGAGGATGCCGCCGCGGACCCGCCAAGGTACACACACGCAGCAGGGAGTTCGGGGCGGAGGACGGAGGCCATTCCCGAATTTATCCGCTCCCCCCACCGAGCTCCTGCGCGGTCTTCCAGCGCGTCCGACACTCGACGTAGCTTTCGGTACTCGACCCGACCCCGGCTCGTGAGGCACAGACAACGCGCTCCGCCTGCCCCAGCCCCCGCCAGCCACCACGACAGACTTGCTGCTGCTGTCCAGCCCACGTGCGCTCTCCGACCACGTACCCGCCCAAGCAAGCACGCTGGCGTCCACGGTTTTCTTCGCGCCGGACTGGCCCGCGGCCTCGCCCTTCGACGCTGTGTCCTACGCGTCGCCCGACGACTTTGAGAGCATGAAGGCGCTCGAGTCGGCGGTGGACGACACCGGGCTGCACGAACGCAAGCGGAAAGCATCGAGCGTGGTGTCCGTCGGCTCGGCGACACCCCAGTCCCCGCCCGACTCCAAGAAACGCACGCTGGCGACGGCGTCGCTGTCCAACGAGGAGAAGCAGGCAAAGAACCGACTGTTCGTCAAGCGCTGCTACTACAAGAAGCGAGTACGTATCCGTTTGTGGCGGTCCTCATGATAGCAACACCATCTCACCGTCATTTGTCTCCCACCCCACAGGAGCTGCTCAAGACGATGCGGGAAGAGGTGGCGCAGCTCGAGACCCAGTTCGCCGACGTGTTCGGGTCGTGGCAGGAGCAGAACGCGGACGCGCCGGCCGCCTTCCAGCGCGGCGAGCGCCTCATCACGCTGCGGGATTTGTACGCGGAGCTGACGCTCGTGCGCGGCGCGCTGCTCGAGGAGCAGCAGCAGCTCAAGCTGCGCCTCGCGGAGCGCTTCCACTTCCGGCAGCGCCTGCTGCAGCTCTACGAGCCCGCCACGTGAGACGCACCGCCGGCCTCCGTTCATGTCGTGAGGGGTCTGTGCCGGCGACCCTCCAACCGCAGGCGTGCCTCCATCAGGAGCGCCTCCAATGACGATCGCCTCGGATCGGGAGGGCCGCAGGATATTTATGGCGATAACGCATGGGGACAACATGGCTTCGCCCACTCCTGTCTGTTCTTCGTCGTCGCAGGTCCGGTTGATTCCCTGCAACAACAGCTGTGCTCGCTGACAGTCAGCAGCTATGGATGTCTGTACCGTAAACCGCCATCTGTTAGAGACTCTGCGCGGCAAAAACATGCGGCGAAAAGAGATCCGCGTGGGTCTGTGAAACCGTCTCGGTTCAACCGAGTCGGGTTGTCATGCAGTGGGACCGCGGGGAGAGAGGGCGGCTTCCATCCTGAGGAACTTCGTGGCAGTTCAGGAGTCAGCTGAACCGCGCGAGATTCAGGGCAGAAGAGGGTCGAGGTCGAGTCCGACCTCCGTGACGACACTCTCCTTGCCATTGCCGCCGCGCTCAAGGCTGGACAATGCCCAGACACCGCTCGCTGCCAGCGCCAGCCTCCTCAATCGACGATGCGCACCTACCGGGACAGTCCACCAAGGTGTCCAGTACCGGCATTGTTGGAAGTGGTTGATGACTGCCAGCTGCTCGCGGTTGCACTGGAGCACAGCCTCGCGGAGGACGACCGGCTGGTCATGGCCGCCCAGTCGTGAAGGCAGCGCCAGGCCGACGAGTGCATGGGTTGCCCTGGCAATTGACGGCTGCGCAAAGACACGCAGGGATACCAAACAAAGCCCGCAATCCTCAGTGGATCGCGCTGTGCTGGCTGTTTGTGAACCACGCACCTCATGGTTCGCGAAATCACTCGGAGCCAGAGTGGCGCGCGGTCTTCTCACTGCGAGGAGAGAAACGCTCCGCTTGGGCGGTTTTCTGCCGCGGAGTTCTGCTTGGGGCCGAAGCGACGCGCCGCGCAGAGCCACGTCGTGGCATACAAACGTCAAGTGCGCGTTCGGTCCCCCCGGCCTGTCTCCACCATACAAACACCTGCCCAGTCACGCGCGATGTCCGATCCGATCCGACCCGTTTCGGGGCGACAACAGCGGAGACCGAGCCCGAACAAGGAAGGACTCAACATGAGCGGCAGCCTTCATCCGAGGAAGCCGCCTCCCATCCTGCGCAGCCGCAGCGAAGCGCGCGATGACGTGGCGGCGGCCAGCGACGACTTGCCCATTGTATTGTACAATATTGCAACCCACACCAGGCAGCCGCGACCACGCCGAAAAGCTCTGCAGGCGCCAACGTTGCGAATCTCTCAGCACATCGCCGGCTTGGAGATGAGCGAGCGTCACCATGAACGTTGAGCAAAGCAGTGGTGGCGGCTCGGGGAGGAGGCTGAACTGCTTTTGAACCAATCACAGTTTTCCAACAACGTCATCTTTTCCGCCACTCGCTGGCCCGAACCATCTGTTTCTGCCATGTGATTGGTTGAAATCAAGCGATTCTCCCTCCCCCCAAAGGCGCGCGGCACCCCACCCGCGGCGCTGGACAAGCGCCAGAGAAGAATTCGCCCATTATTGGACACGTTCGACCGATCGGTGGACGTCCTTTCCAAACCTGCGCCACCGCCAGCACCCACTCGCGTCCCGACCGACCGACCGACCGACCAAGCAATTGACCAACCACTCGGACCGCATGCAGTTCCAGGACCTGTCGCTGACCACGGGCGGCAGCAGCGACGATGAGGACATCACGAGCCAGCTGCTGAGCATGCTGGCCGAGGAGATGTCGTCCAACGCCAAGAAGCGCAAGCGCAGCGCCGCAGCGCGCGCGGCGGCGGCAGCGCCGGGCTCTCCGCCGTCCTCGGGTGCGTCTTCCCAGTCGCAGTCGCCCACGTCGCTGTCCTCGGCGTCTCCGCGCGCGCTCACCCGCCCGCGGCTGGCGGCCGGCGCCACGGACGAGGTCAAGAAGGAGAAGAACCGCAACTCGGTCAAGCGCTCGTACTACCGCAAGCTGGTGCGTCCTCTCGGCGCTTGCAGCTATAGGAGACTTGGAGAATGAATGCGTTACTGACGCCTGCGACCCGCGCAGGAGACGCTGGACGAGCTGCGCAAGCACGCGGACCACCTGCGCCAGCAGTACCACCGGCTGCTGTCGCAGTGGGAGGAGAAGACGGAGCGCGAGAAGGCCGAGAGCGCCAAGGAGCCCACGAGCCTCATGAAGCGCTACCTGGAGCTGTCGCGGCAGCGCGACCGCCTCTGGCTCGAGAACCAGGCGCTGCAGGACGCTTTCGAGGAGCGCGAGAAGGTCTCGTTCCGCTTCCAGCGCCTCTTTGACGTCAACTACCAGCTGGTGAGTCGTTTGCCCGAAGGAACTGGAGTACTCACAAGGAACTACCCGATCACCACTAACGATGAATCCCACTCGTTTGGTGATCGCTCCTGCAGATGGACCACTCGATCACGGCGCCCGCGGAACACGAGGTGCAGATGCCGACGCCCATGATCGTCATGGACGAGATGTCGTTCGAGGCGTTCACGCGGTTCGCGCACGACGCGCAGCAGACGTTCGAGGCGTTCGTGTCGAGCCGGCACAACATGATCACGACGGACACGGCGCTCGGCTGGACGTGCTCGCACGTGGCTAAGGACAACTCGTTCGGGTACTACTTTGAGAAGCACTTCAGCGCCGACCGCTTCTCGAGCGTGGACGACGTGGTGCTCACGGCCTGGGAGACGTTCACGAGCCCGGACCGGCACAGCAAGCTGTACGCGCCGGCGCTGCACACGCGCTTCCACATCATGCAGATCTTCGACGAGAACAGCTACGTGCTGTTCCGCACGATGGAGAAGGAGGGCGAGGACTCGATCACGACGGCGCTCATCGTCATGACGCGCATCCCGCACGAGTCGACGGGCGGCTACCTCTTCATCTGCAAGGGCCTCAAGCGCGAGGAGCACACGCTGCGCGTGGAGGACTCTGCGTCGCTGTCGCTGCGCAAGCGGCAGGAGTGGCGGCAGTCCATGTACTGGCTGAACGTGGAGGAGCTGCCGAGCGACGACCCGAGGGCCATCGGCGAGGCCAAGACGCTCAAGGTGGTGCACGGCGGCATCATGAACAACATGGGCGACCGCAGCCGCTCCTTCTGGCTGTTCGAGAACCTGCAGATCGCGCTGCGCTGGGAGCAGAACCTCGGCCTGGGCGAGCCGCTGTCTTGAAGCGGCGCGGCGGGCGACCGGGGGTCTGCGCGGCCCAGCGCCAAGGCGGCAGTGACGCGAGCGCGGTCACGGTGCGGAGGCGGCCAGCCGAACGCCGCAGGAAGAGCAGTCCGCGCGCATTCAGTGCCGCCTCCCCCTCGCGAGGGGACCAGCAGGTGCGCGGAGTGCCGAGTGCAGTTGATGCGTTGGCGTTTGCGTTTGCCGGCGGTGGCGGCGCGAGTGGCGAGAGACCGACCGCGCAGCATCGGGCGCCACACCAGGCAGCGGCCCCATCCCGCCGCGTCACGCCGGCCGCCGCCATGGATCCAACCAGTCGCAGCGTGAGCCGCCGAGCCGCTTGCCTGTCAGTCGTCCGCTGCCGGCGTGACGCCCGCCGCATCATGGCGCTGGCTGGCGCGGCGCGCATCTCCACGCTCGTTCCGTTCCTCAAGTGTCCGTGTTTCGTCGGGGTATTATAATTCACAGGTCTTTCCACTCGCGTTTCCGTTCGAACTGTCTATCAGACCACGTGCGATATCGGATGTCGCAGGCCGCGATTACCAAGCGCAAGCCACTTCCGCCGCGAGAGAACCGCGCTCCTCCTCCTCGAGCACAGTGTGTGCCCATCAGGAGCTGTCGCCGACCGCCGTGGAGACGCCGTGGAGACGCCTCTGCTCGCGGCTCGCGGCTCTCTTTTCCGCTTTTGCCGCCTCCCGCGCACCCCGTTCAGTCCAGTCCGTGCGTCGTCCGTCCCCAGTCCGTCCGTCATCCGTCCCCCAGTCCGTCCGTCGTCCGAAGCGATGGCGTTCACCATGAACAAGCGCATCCAGCAGCAGTTCCTGCAGGACCTGGAGCTGTCGCCCGCCGAGCTGGACCGCCGCGAGCGCAACCGCAGCAAAGTGCGCCGCAGCTACTACCGCAAGATCGTACGTGCCCCGCCTCCCTCCCTCCCCCGCCCCTGACGCGGTCGCCTGGATCAGTCTGACCGACCGCCTCCCCCTCCGTCGTCCCCCGCCCAGTACAACCTGAACGAGCTGCGCGCGCAGGTGGACGCGCTCGAGACCAAGTACGAGCGCCTGCTGGTGGCCGTGGACGCGGCTGGACAGGCCCTGGACGCCGACGCGGCCGTGGACGCGCTGCTCAAGAGCGAGGGCGACACGGACGAGGACGCCGAGACCACCGAGAGCGACGAAAACGAGGACAAGCAGCCGGTGAGCGCCAAGCAGGCCGTCATGACGGTGGAGCGCGCGCCGCGCAAGCCGGCGGCGACGCCCAGCCTGCTGCAGCTGGCGCGCGTGCGCAAGGCGCTGTACCAGGAGAACGAGGAGCTGCGCGGCAAGCAGATGGACTTCGCCAAGGCGCACGCGAGCCTGCAGCACCTGCTGGACGCGCGCGCCGAGGCCGACAAGACGGGCCTGAGCCTGGACGACGTGTCCAGCTCGCAGCTCATCATCCTCGCGCGCCGCTTCTCCATCGAGGAGTGCCTCGAGGCCAGCCGCGTGGGCTACCGCCGCGTCGCCGCCTACCTGGACGCACAGCGCGCCGTGCCGCCGCCGCGCACGGCCATGGGCTGGGCCGACCGCCGCGCCTACTCGGACGACGGCACGCTGCGCTTCTGCTTCTCCAAGCACTTCCCGCGGCGCTCGGGCGAGCAGCTGGCCGCCGCCACCTGGAGCCTGCTCACGTCGCCGCGCCGCGTGCAGAAGCTCTACTCGCACTACCTCAACATGGCGCTGCACGTGGTACAGAAGCTCGACGTGAACAACTACGTCTGCCTGCGCACCATCAACCAGACGGGCCAGGACACGTTCCTCAAGAGCCTCTTCCTGCTCACGCGCTTCGAGACGGACCGCGGCTTCATCGTGCTCGCGCACGGGCTCGACCCCGCGCGGCTCGACGACGACTTCTTCACCATCGACATGGTCGGCAAGCGCGAGTGCTGGCAGGACGAGTTCACCTGGTGCGTCGCCGTCATGCCTGACCTTTTGTGAACTGATGGATGGATGGCTCTAACCCCATGTGGTTCCCCCTCGTCGACAGGATGCTGGTGGAGGACGACGCCGACGGCGGTGGCTGCCGCTTCTCGTACGGCGGCGCCATGCTCGCGGAGGACCCGTACAACATCTTCTGGGGCATCGAGGTGCTGCTGATCATCCTGCGCTGGGAGACGGACACGGTCGCGCCCCTCTTCACGCTGCGCTGCAACTGAGCGGCCGACTCGGTCGCCTCCACGCCTCACCCTTTCGTTCATTGACATCTCGGCCAACGTTGGCCGGCCGTGCGTGTATTTAGAGCAAGTGTACATATCGTCGGTAGACAAGCAAACATGGTGGTCGTTCGCCTTCTTGTCAGCTTCCCCCGCGGCCTCCGCCTGCCTCCTTGACCGACACATTGTACTTCTCCAGCAGCCCGGCGAGCCGCTCCGTCGAGTACTCCCACGGTCCTGCAGGCTGCGACAGTGCCGGCGCCTTCGTCTTCGATGAGACGGCCACAGGCGGTGGCAACTGCCGGACGAGAGGAGGGAACAGACTCGCCGCGCTGCTGACCGGCGTCGACGAGGACGAACCACCGGCATCGGGCCCGTACAGGTCGGCGTAACGCTTGTACTTGGACTGCGGCTGCGACTGGGACGAACCGAAATCGCCGTCGTCGTCTTCAAAGTCCTCCATCACCGAGTGAAGGCCCATCAGACTCGAGTTTGCCGCCGACAGATTCGCGTCGTCGCCCGCGAGGTCCTCGCCGAGCTCGTGGATCCACGAGACGGGCTTGATCTCGGCCGTGAGCGGGGAGGAAGCAGTCCAGGGCGATCCCGAAGCCTTGGCGGACCGGTAGTGGACCGACTCGAGCTCGTCCAGCTGGTTGTTGGACGCGTCCGCGCTGCTCTTGCCGGCCGCCTTGCTTCCCAAGGGTAACGGCCGCAGCTTGACGCCTCCACTCGGGATCTTCTTGTGTCGGCGCGGCTTCACGCTCTGGTTGCTCGGGCGGATCGAGTCTGCGACGATTGGAGAGGCGGTGGACTGTTTGCTGCGGGTCGACCGCTTGGCCGCGCCGTGCCGAGGAGCGGGCGTCAGCAGCTCCGCGGGCACAGGCAGTCGCTTGGGCTTGCTACCGTTCACCAGCGGCGATAGGTCTTGCGAGTAGCAGTCGAGCGTCTGCTTGCGCCGCTGCCACAGCTGCCGCGTGTGCTCCTGGATCTCACTCTGCAGCCGCTTGTCGGCCTGCTTGTCCTTCGGTGGTGGTAGTGGAGAAGGCGATGGGTCGGACAGAGGCTCTGCTGCTTCCTGAGAGATCGAGGGAGGACCAGACGTTCGCGCCGGCGTCTTGGGCTTCTTCTTGTGCTTCCTCTTGCCCGCACCGGGCGTCGTCGCCTCCTCCTCCGCCTCGTCGGGCGACACAAACTGCCGGAACCGGAGCTCCTCCTCGCGCTTGCGCCGCTCCAGCAGCATCCGCACGTGGCGCCGCCGCTCGCGGGCCACCGCCCTGACCGCCGCCGCCTGCTCGGCCTGCGCGCGTTTGGCGGCCTGCAGCTGCTCCTGCTGGGCCAGCAGCACGCGATGCTGGTCTCGCAGCAGCTCTAGCTGGCCGTGTACCTTGGCCTCGACGCGCAGCAGCTGCGTCAGCCGCGCCGGCGCCTTGGCGTTGAAGCTCGACAGCGGGCTCGACCCTGGGCGAGTGTTGTTGTGGGTGTCTGACGCAGCCAAGCGACGCACGCAGTCTGAGCACAGCGGCGCGTCTTCGTCCTCGCCGCGCGCGCCGTCACCCTCCCACAGCCCGTCGCCCTGCATCGGCACCAGCGCGAAGCACACGATGCAGCAGGCCGCCGACTGGCTGGCCGGCCCTGCCACCCTCCCCTCATCGTCTGACCCATCCAACTCGCTCGCGGACACGTCCATCTCGAGCTCCGCCAGCCACCTGCGCCGCCACGCGCATTGAATCACTCGAGCCGCCTGCTCGCGCCAATCCTCGTCGTCCTCGCCACCACTGCCGCCGTCGTCAGCGCCGCCACCAACGTCAACATGCTCTCCATCGTCGCCCAGCGCGCTGCAGGACTCGCCCTCGCCCTCCTCCCCCCCCTCGGCCGGCCGCATCGCAGCAACTTCAATCACGAGCGAACGCCTCCGACCAGCCACTGACCATACCGACCGCCAGCTATTGTGGGACGCGCGCTTCCATTTTTAGAGCCCCCGCTCTTCCTCAGCGCCTCAGTCTTGACCTCAGCCGCAGCCTCAGCTTTGGCGTCGGCCCATCATGTCTGGTGTGGCGACTGGTGCCATTGGCGCTCCAGTGATGCATGGGCGTCACCAGCTGGACCATGTTGCACGGCGTCAAAGATCCTTTTGGGTCGCTTTTAGCTCGACTGTCGACATTTTAGCCTCGAAATTAGCCAATCAGCAATCGAAGAGAGCTGCGTGTCAGGGGAATACTCGATTGCGCGGCCCAGCTTCAAGCGCACAAAGGGGTTTCAACTTGAAGTAGGTACACCCCCGCTCTAGTGACTAACTGATTGACTTCATTCCGCAACTTTCCCCATGCAAATGAATAATATTCCTAAACCAAGGTAAATATTTTGTGTCCATGCTGTAAAGCCGGGGAACATCCCGCGGGTGTGGTCGGCTCTTGGCCAAGCGTCGTTGCGCTCCCCACCACAGCCGCACGCCACTCCTCCCATACTGAATCCAAATCAACGGTCATCGTGGAGAGCCAAGCAAGCGACCCACCAAGCCCAAGCATGCGTGGCGGCCGCGCTTCTCTGGCGCTCACTCCTCTATTTATCGCCCAAGCAGCACCCCAGCGCCTCGACTAGTCCAGCCCAGCCCAGCCCGCCATGTCGCTGTCGCCGCAAGTGTCCGAGCTGCCGCACCACCTCGGGGGCGTCGAGGCCGTCGTGGAAAAGCACGCACACCTGCAGGAGAGCGTCGGGCTCAAGGTCGTGCTCGGCGGCTGCGCCAACACCATCTCGGCGTGCGTGACCAACCCCGTGGACGTGGTCAAGGTGCGGCTGCAGCTGCAGTCGCTCGAGCCCACCGCGGCGCACCCGCTGCCGACGCCCGCTCCAACGCGCTACACGGGCTTCGCGCACGGGCTGCAGACGCTCGTCAAGGAGGAGGGCGTGCGCGGGCTCATGAAGGGCTGGCAGGCCTCCTTCCTGCGCGAGTACTGCTACTCGGGCATCCGCTTCGGCATGTACGACGTCGTCAAGGAGATCTACGAGGACAAGGTCTTCAAGCTCTCGGCGGGCGAGCGCGCCACCACGCCGCTGTACATCAAGCTCATCGCCGGCGCGACCACCGGCGGCGTGGGCTCGGCCATCATGAATCCCATGGACCTGGTCAAGGTGCGCATGCAGGCTGACCGCACGGGGCTACGCTATGGCAACAGCTTCTGGTTCGCCTGCAAGGACATCTACAACCACGACGGCCTCGTCAAGGGCTTCTACCGCGGCGTGGGGCCCACGACCACTCGCGCCATGGTTCTCACGGCCGCGCAGCTGCCCAGCTACGACCACATGAAGGAGACACTGCTGGCGCACACGTCGCTAGAGGAAGGTTTCGCGGTGCACATCACGTGCAGCATGTTCGCGGGTTTGATGGCCGCGACGGCGTCTTCGCCGCTGGACGTGATGAAGACCAAGATCATGAACGAGTGCTCCAAGACGGCGGCGTCGGCCGAGCATTTCCAGTCCTCCAACGTCATGGGCAAGGTGTTCATGCAGGTGCTGCGCACCGAGGGGGTGCGCGGGTTCTTCAAGGGCTGGCTGCCCAACTGGTTCCGTCTGGGGCCACACACCATCATCTCGCTTATGGTGTACGAGGAGCTGCGCGCGAAGATGGGGCTGCGGCCAGTGTAGAATGTGTCGGAGATGGCTGCTGGAGTAGTAGGCTGAGTGTTGTAAGGGCGTGGGCTGCAATGAATGCTTTTCGATGGTGTGATCAACGCGTTCGCGAGCAACATGTTG